>VZTM01041203.1:384321-443444 GCA_013400555.1 Jacana jacana | reverse complement strand
AACCATTCTGTGATTCAGTGAAGTGTTTTTTCTGCCTCAGTTGCTGGACTGGTCACAGCCCAGGCTGTCGTGTCCCTGACCCATGATGGAGATTGGGAGGATTTTCCATGGCCAAGTGGGAATGGGAGCGTTCAGAGGAGCACGTAGCTCTCTTTGTCACTGTGTTGGGGACAAGCTCTTCTGCAGTCAAAAAATAATCAGGAAGCATCGTCCTCTTGGGTGAAAAAGCAAGAAGTTTTGGCCTTTTAGAAACTCTTTTTGTGACTTTCACTCTATGTATGGTCTTAATTACTGGGAAATTGGAAGTATTTTGAATTTATTTTCCTAGAAAGGAGTATTTGTATGGGAAAAAAAAAATCTGATTGTATAAATGGATGAGTCTAAAGTAGTACAGAAAAAGAGAGCACTATTGGCTGGTCTAAAATCAAAACTTTCCTGAGTGTTCCAAGTGATTATGTCGATTATATCAGAAGCCCAGCAGCAGTGGGGTAATGAGGGGGAGATCTGATTGCTGAAACAAATGTCATTTCCACAGCATTCAAAGCTGGCCAGAGCTGCTTTCTGAGGCAGGGGATTGCATTCTTATGAGACGACTGTGGTTCTCCCCGTTTCGCTATAGGCACACGCTTATTACAGGTTGGGCCGAGAAGTCAGGTTAGAAGAATATCTCACCTGCTGCTCACTGACTGACGTGTAATTTCTGTCCAAGTTACAACAAAATATCTCCTTCTGAAACCCGAGATGATTATGGCTGCTGATTTTTTTGCATATTTGGGACCGATAGACTGGAAATAGGGTAAGCCTGGAGAGCTTTGCTTGGCTATAAAAGGTATGAGAGCTTGATCTACGCTTAGGAGGAAAGCACCGTGTCCGAATGGTCCTCTTTTTCATTGGACTGAACTCTAGTGCCAGATGAGGTTTTTTCCCAGTGTTCTTCATTTTTCCTTCTCGCTGAAAAACCTAATAGCAAGCCTGAGGCTTCTAGGTCCAGGGTTGAAAGGCTGTTTTATCTTTGCATGTAGGTTCCATTGCTTTGGGTTACATTTAGGTGACCCTTGCCGTTGGTTTAGCAGGAGCGCAGCTCTGCACTGAAGAGTAGCAACAGGGGAAGTGCTCGTGTGAACAGGCAAGAAGAGCTCTTGCATGTTTTTACAGTCAATTCAAATAAAGTTTTCATTGCTGCCAGGTGAAAGGCAGCAAGGACGTGGCAGAGGCTGAGCGTGGAAGGCTCCGTTGAAGGAGATGTCAAGCCAAAGCGTCGACTTCTTTCTACAGATTTTATGCAGTTGGATCATCACAAGTGGTGTCACCCAGGGCTCAGTTCTCTTTAACATCTTTATCAATGATCTGGATGAGGGAAGCGAGTGCACCCTCAGAAAGTTTGCAGATGATACCAAACTAAGTGGGAGTGTCGACCTGCTGGAGGGTTATAAGCTTTGCAGAGGGACCTGGACAGGCTGGATGGATAAGATGAGGCCAATGGGATGAAGTTTAATAAGGCCAAGTGCCGGGTCCTGTACTTGGGTGACAACACCCTCATGATCACTACAGGACTGGCACAGAGTGGCTGGAGNGGGGGGGGGGTATCAGTTTCTTCTGCCAAGGAATAGGTGATGCAACAAGAGGAAACAGCCTCAAGTTGTGCCAGGGAAGGTTTAGGATAGATATTCGGAAGAATTTCTGTGCTGAAAAGGGTTGTCAAGCCTTGGAATGGGCTGCCCAGAGAAGTGGTTGAGTCACACTGTCCCTTGAGGTATTCAAACCCGGGCAGACATGGTGCTGAGGGACATGGTTTAGTGATGGGTGGGGTTTTTTTGTTTTGGTTTGTGTTCTTTTTTTAAAATCAGGGTTAGGTTGATGGTTGGACTAGGTGACCTTAAAGGTTCCTTCCAACCTAGACAATTCTATGATTCTCTGATTATCACTCACTTCTCAAAACCAGCCTCTTCTTAATTATCCCTTTGATTTATTTGCCTTTCCCAAAGTTTTTTCACAATTAGTGAAAGATGTGTGCCTCTCTTCTAGGCCAGATGCTGAAATGCTCTTAATTCCAGGATCCATCTGCATCCCTCACCATTGCCTGCACATCGTTCTCCACTTCTTGAGCAGTCCATACAATACATACATAATAATTAGAGCTGAAGTGCACCGTGAGGTCAGGTGATGTAAAAAAAAACAGGAGGATAAAAATCTCATTTCATGAAAATAAATCTTGTGAAACCACATCTAACCTTCATAGTGAGGGAGGGTACTCCTGGAGAGGTGTAGTCTGTGAAATTACGCTGTTAAGAGATAGAGGGTAGGCTCTCTCTTGGCTCTGGGGCATTAAAACTCAGCCCCTGATCTTGGTTCTAAGTGATGACCCCATGGGTCAAGAGCTGACAGGTCATTTCCATCCCATGGTGTGTGACTGCGCTGTGCTGGGTTTAATACAGGTTTGGTTTGCCAGGGACTGAACTGGTGCAGTGAGATGGATCCTGAGGGTGGGCATCAGTCCAGCATCTACTGACAATCCCTGAAGAGGTGACATAAAACCCAAGGAAAGCAGCTAGACCCATCTCCAAAGAAGAATTCAGACCTTGGTTCAGCTTTTTCAGTGCCATCAGTGCTGCAGAGGGGTTTTGGCAGAGAGAGGTTTGGCCCTGGTGCAGCATCACCTGGTAGTGCCCTTCCTCCATTCAACGTTGGCACATCCCCTCTGCACTACCTGCTGTCCCCAAAGATCCTCATCTAGGACAAGTGGCAGTGGATGAGGCTGTGGTACAACAGCGCTGCTTTGTCATCATCAGATTTGGGTGAAGTTTAAGCACAGGAGCTTTTCTGAGGCAGAGCTGTTGGAAAATGCAAGACCTTTCATTGCTTGAGGGGGGATGTTCTTCTGCTCATCGAGGAACATCACTTGAGAGAGGATGTTCTTGTTCTGCTCACCACGCTGTTGCAGAGGAGAAGTCTTTATGTGATTTTATAGATGTGAGGAAGAACTTCTTTGCTGTGAGGGTGGTGAGACCCTGGCCCAGGTTGCTCAGAGAAGCTGTGGCTGCCCCTGCTCTGAAGAGTTCTGGTCCCTTATGAAGGCAAGACATCAGCTAAGGTGGGCCACTGATCTGATACACTTCAATGTAAAGTGTGTTGCTGGCCGTGAATGTACCGTGTCTCCTATTGAAGAGAGACATGAAAAGGGTCGACATGGGACCCAAATTAGAGTTAGAATTAGAGCCATTTGGCATTTAGAGTTCTCCAAGAGGAAAAAAATGCAGATTGTTTCAGTCACTGTCTTCCTTCTTTAGTTCCATTGCAGTCTTGAAGGTGGATATGGGTGGTTCATGAGCGACTTCGTGTTAAAATAAAAGTCTTTGACGCTGAAAAACTTCAGAGTTTGGGGGGTACGTTTTATTCTTAGATTGTTTTGATCTGACATGGATTAATGCAGCAAGAAAAGGCAGCAATTGCATTGAAAAGTCTTCCCATACCACCTTGTCCCCGCTGTCAAGGTGAAGAGTTGGGGGGCAGCAATAACAGGAGGACATTGTGAGCCCTAAGTCTTAAAAAACACTGGGACGGGGTCAGGGAGGAGCGTTGCAGGAACGTAAGTAAATGGTCTTATGAAGAAGAGGAGCTTTCTGGTCTACTTTCTGGAGCTTTCTGCTGTAGCTTTCTGGTCTTTTTGCCTTGGCACGTTTCTTTGGTGTTTTGCTGAGGTTCCTGGCTCAACCAGACTCACCAGCCCGCTGTCCAGTTTCTCCTTTTACTCTTCCCATTAGTCACGGGGCGGGGGGGTTCAGAGCTGCGTTTCTCCCCGGGAGAGAAAACCAAAGCAAGGCAGCTCTCTGCTAATGACATCATGAACGCGCTCATCCAAAGCTTCTTTTCATGTTTATGGAACATCAGGGGTGGCAGAACTTCAGGTTAGTCATTTTTTTCATTCCTTTATCATTATTTTTACACAGAATTAATGAGCTTTGAGGCTGCCGAAACAGCGAAGCGAACGTTTGTAGGTTTGTAGGAAAAGTGTGTCACGCTTCTCGAGTTTGTAGCTGTGGGTGGGAGGAGAAGTGTCATCTTATCTCCAGGAACTAAAACATCCTGATTGTATCACATAGAATCAACCTCCAAATCTCATTCCCGCGCAGAGAAACCCAGTCAAATAAAATCGCCCGGGTTTGTGGAAGGACTTTGAAGCTTTGTGACCATTGGCATTTGTGTCAAGCCAGGGTTATTTACAGGCTGCTGTGAAGAGGCTTAACCAGTCACTAGGAGTGTTAGCCAGTTTTTCATCTCTTGGAGAGAAAAACTGTCAAATCCTTGAGTTTTGAGTGGGGTTGAAGAGGTTTTTCACTTTTGGCATCGTGGTGTGACCTCTGCTATAAGCACAGCAGGGCTGTGGGGCTCATTTTGCGTTCAACGTGCAGAAAAGGAGCATGGAGGAGGTAGAAACGGAGTCTGGCTACGAGGGTGGATATTGGAAATATTGTCCAGGCACGTAGGGTTTGTGTTAGGAAAGCCAGAGCTCACCTGGAGTTGATGCTCACAAGAGGATGTCAACAGCAAGACAGAACCATAGAATGGTTTGGGTTGGAAGGGATCTTAAAGATCATCCAGTTGCAACCCCCCAGCCGTAGACAGGGACAACTCCCACCAGACCCAGTGGCTGAGAGTCCCCTCCAACCTGGTTCTGAACCCCTCCAGGGATGGAGCAGCCACAGCTTCTCTGGGCAACCTGGGACAGGGTCTCACCACCCTCAAAGTGAACAATTTCTTCCTAATATCTCCCTTCTTTCAGCCTGAAACTGTTCCCCCTCATCCTATGGCTCCCTTCCCTGATCAAGAGTTCATCCCCAGCTTTCCTGGAGACCCTTTAGGGGCTGGAAGGGGCTATAAGGTCTCCATGGAGCCTTCTCTTCTCCAGGTTGAACCTCCCAACTCTCTCAACCTGTCCTCACAATCTAGGGGCTCCAGCCTTCGCAGAAGCTTTGTCTGCTCTTGCATTATGGTCTGTTGCTGAATGAGGCACATGATTTAGCACCAGTAGACACAGATAAGGCCGAGGTCCTCAGTGATACCTTTGCCTCTGTCTTCACCAGTGAAGCCCCCCAGGTCTCTGTGATTAACAATGGGGTTTGAGATGCAGAGGAACATCAGCAGCAGATAAGGGTTGTGTCAGGGTTTACTGGCGAGTCTGTGAGACCTGATGGGCTCTATCTGTGGGGGCTGAGAGAGGTGGCTGACATTAAAGCAAGGCCACTCTCCATTATCTCTCATGGAGATTGGGGGAGGCCCTTAATGATGAGAGAAAGGCAAATGTTGTGCCCATGTTCCTAAGTCCACAAGGACAAGGCAAGGAGTTACAGGCCAGTCAGCTCCACTTTGGTCTCTGGGGAGATCATGGAGTGAGTCCTCGTGGAGCAAATTTCTGGGCATGTGCAAGGGGATGCCTTTTACCTCAGCTTTGAGTTTTGATACTGCCTCCCACAAATATCCCCCTATCCAAACTGGGATGTTATGGTGAGGATAAGTGGACAACTAAATGGTAAAAAAATGGGTTGGATGGTCTGGCCCAGAGAGTCCTACTCTGCCTGGAGGACAGTGTACCAGTGAAGCACCACGGGACTTAGCTTGGGACCTATCCTGTTGGCATCTCTGTCAACGTTGATGGAGGACACTCATCAAGCTTGTAGATGGCACAAATTATGTACGCTGGAGGGTCCTGGACAGGCTGGGGGAATGGGCCAACAGGAAGCCCATGAAATTTAGAAAGGATAAATGCAAAGTCCTGCACTTGGGGTGGAGAACACTTTGCAAGAGTCCAGGCTGGGGACAAATTGATGGTTGGATACGATGATCCCAAGGGTCTCTTCCAACCTGAATGATTCTATGACTCTAAGTTGGCTGGGGAGCAGCTTCCTGAAAAGGACTTGGGGGCTGTGGCCTTAGGGCACTGTCAGCAGGGGAAACCACCAGCATTCCAGGCTCTTCAAACTGGAGCACAACCTGTAGACAGAGGGAAGTGATGCCCTCCTTTGCTCGGCATACACAAAATCCCATTTTCTGCCCCAGCATACGAGAAAAACTTCAACAAACTGGAGTGGCCTCTTCAGCTGGCCACCAGCAGGGTTTTCTTTTGAGACAAAAAACATCTACCTGTAATGCCTGTGTATTTTCTGTAAGATCTTAGATGCTGTGGTAAAAAACGAGCTAGATAAGCTATATCCATCTGTCTGTATCACGATGTCATGAGCAGGTTGCAAAGCCAGGCTCAGAATTGAGGCCGAAGCAAGTAGACAACTCCCCATTCCCAGAATTATCTGAGGGTTGGGCTGTTGGTTTTTTTCACTGATGAGTTCAAGCTGAGAAGGAGAAGCATGTGTTCTCCCTGAGCAACGCTGGCTCTGTTGGCAAAACTGTTCCAAAACGTCTAACAAAACCAAGAAGTGGGTTGAACTTCCCAGGTTTTACATTTCTGGGAGAGACAGTCGAGATGGTGGGGTTGGGTTTGGTGGGTTTTTTTTCCTCTTTTTTTCCCCACCAGCAGCAGATTGCACTGAATCCGAACGAGGTGGCTACCATCTGCTTTCACACGGGCTTTGAAAACGTGGGCCAACCCTCCACGGGTGAGGAAGACGGAGGAGAGTGTTTACAAGCTTGTGTTTACGGGATTTGGGGCTAGATGTGCTGTTTTCTTCTACTGAGTCAGAGTAAATCAGAGTTAGGCTTTGACTGCAACGCTTGAGCGCCACTCGCTTCCGGCACCACAGTGAAGTCGCAAAGATGAGCTTCGAAAAAGCTTTTCTCTCCCAAAATATTTTGACCCCACCCAAGCCAGTTGGATACCACAATCCCAGAATGTGTATCACAGAATCACAGAATACCAGAGAGTGGTGGTCAATGGGACAGGCTCTACTTGGAGGCCTGTATCTAGTGGAGTCCCTCAGGGATCAGTACTGGGACCAGTATAATTCAATATATTCATCAATGACTTGGATGAGGGAACAGAGTGCACTATCAGCAAGTTTGCTGGTGACACCAAACTGGGAGGAGTGGCTGACAGGCCAGAAGGCCGTGCTGCCATTCAGCAGGACCTGGACAGGCTGGAGCATTGGGTGGGGAGAAATTTAAGGAAATATAACAAGGACAAGTGTAGGGTCTGGCATCTGGGCAAGAACAATCCCAGGTCCCAGTATAGGTTGGGAAATGACCTGTTGGAGAGCAGTGTAGGGGAAAGGGACCTGGGGATCCTGTTGGGCAGCAGGATGATCACGAGCCAGCACTGTGCCCTCATGGCCAAGAAGGCCAATGGCATCCTGGGGTATATCAGAATGGGGGTGGTTAGTAGGTGGAGAGAGGTTCTCCTCCCCCTCTACTCTGCCCTGGTGAGACCCCATCTGGAATATTGTGTCCATTGGGCCCCTTCTCTCCATTCTCTGTGGTCTGTTCCAACCAAAGGGTTCTATGATTCTATAACAGACTCAGATGAGATATTCTGGAGTCTCGGTGGTGAAGTAAAATCCTTCAAAATTAATGGAGGAAAAGGAGAATTAGGTTTTATGGGCGGTAGCACTGGCTCTAGTCTATGGGTAGCTGTGATTCTGGGCGTAGGATGCCCTGATCCAGACAGAAGGGAGACACCCCAGAGTCAGTAAATCACAGGGTGACTTGAACTTCCTGCGCTGCTGTCGGGTCATGTCGTGTTTGAGACACACAGCTCTAAAATCTTCTATTTTTTGTCTTAAAAATGTAATAAAATGGAAAGACCGATGTTAGCACCGCAGTGAAGCTCAACCAGGTGCCCAAGCGAGTACCGGTGGGAGGACATCAGGGCAAGGTGCTCGTGCCAGGCTTCTCCTCCTGCCCCGGTCTCCTGCGTCCCCTTCAGCCCATGGTTGCAAGGTCACCCCTTGAGGGTGACAGCGTTCCTACGAGGGAGGAATCGCCGGGTGGTGACCCCGGTCATTGCGAGCGACCGGAGGTGTCACTCACTCCGCGGCGTCCCTCGCGCAGCCAGAGGAGTAACGCGCCCGAAATGAAGCGGTGTGACCCGCGATGAGGAAGGAGGCGCGGGGTGAGGAGCAGGGTTCCTCACACACGAGGCAGGGCCACGTTATTTCACTTGACTTGGCCAATTTAGCTGATTTCACCCGATTTCACTAAGAGGGGCTTGGTTTAAGCTTTTCTGCGTGGGTGAATCAGAGAGCTTTACGGCAGCAGGTGGGATTCTTGTATCACTGAATCATAGAAACACAAGGTTGGAAAGGACCTACAAGATCATCTAGTCCAACCGTCCTCCTGTCACCAGTACTGCCCACTGAGCTACTACAGGGAAAGGAAGTTTTGGACGCTTCGTTTATTGGGTATTTCCATGCTCAGTTTTTGAAGTGCCTGGCATGATACTGGGATTCCTGAATCCCGTTGAAAGGAGACACGAAGAACTCCATCACATGTGGAAAGCAGGCCTTCACAGAAGGCAGGAGACAACAAAACTGCGTTTCCCTTAGTTCTTAACGTGAAGTCTTCAGCTGGATCTTGGTTTGCATTACAGCTCATTTGCGCCGCCGTTAGAGGAGGCGTGGGTATAATTTACCCTCGCCTTTACGCTGCCGGAACGGTTTAAAGCAGTAAGTGAGAATCAGACCCTGGGTTTTCTGGTGGGTTCTTTGCTCTCTAATGAGGGATGCACAGCTGGATGCAGTAGCCTTAAACCAACCCCTGGAGCATCCCTCCATTTCTCTTAATTCGCAGTAGCGCCCGGGAGACCCGTGGCGAGTAAGCGAGTGGGAGGATGAGGAAAGCAAGGCTCTTTGTTCTTACACTTTGAGAATTATGGTTTTTGGCTTTAATTATTTAGGCCATTTCCTTACGTGTTCTGGCATCCTGGGTTTGTTATCAATGGGACGGCTCGGGCTGAAGGGAGGGCTCCTGCTCCAGCCGCTCGCGCTCGGGTTTACTCGGGCGACCTTTCGCCATGGGAGGGGATGGATAAATCTTTGCTGACAAGCGAAGAGGCAGCACCCCTTGTAATTTGCAAATGTGAAGCAGCAGCAGCAATTAGGGAAGAGCATCTTCGTAGCACCGGCTCCAGGAATTTCTTGAAGGGAAGATGGATTTGGTGCCAGGTGTTGACAAAAGAGTGTTTTGTTTTTGCCAGGTTCCTGAAAAGCTATTTTTTTAATAAATTGCTCATCTTTGGAGGCCTGTAAGAAATACCACGGGTTGCCTTTTATCAGCCTACAATGTGCTTTCACCACTCTGGAGAAGAACACGATGGTGGTGCTGAGTTGGTCCCTGGAGAAAACCGAGGAGACGTCACTGATGGCTCTGGAGTTATGGCTGCAGCGAGTCTGCCTTAAACCAGAGCTCCCCTGTCCTCGTTAGCACAAATATCTCCGTGTCCTTATTGCCAAAGTGCTGCCACTCGCCTCTCCCGCCCGGAATTACCCTCTTTCTGTAACGGAACACGTAATCTAGCTCAGTAATGCTGGAGTCAAAAACTGTTCCTTTTTGAAATGTTATGATTTATTGCTTCTTGAGGCTCTTAACACCGAAATGGCTTACCCTTCTTGAAACTCTTAAGACATCTCAATATTGCTCTGCGTTTACCACGAGGCAAAATCTACTTGGCGTTGAGGGCACTGAGATTATAAAGACGGGATCCTGAGTGGCTGTTTGGCAAACATCTTCTGAGAGTGGCACTGAAAAGCAATTGGATATCAAAAATCATAGAATTGTCTAGGCTGGAAGGGACCTTTTGAGTCCGAAAATGTTGTAACCCTGCCCTTTTTCTTAAGCAGGTCTCTCAGTTTTCTGAGGAATTTGTGTTTTCAGCCTCTCAACTCCCTACCTGCTGCGTGTTGAGGGGTAAAAAAGAAAAGAGTAGACAATGATTTCTTGGTTTAATCTTCCTATTTAAAAAATAAATAAATAATGCTAACACCAGAGTTCTTAAATTGTTCGTTTGAGCCTGGCTGGGGATAGGAGTTTATCAGATTATAAATGTGCTTTCGTTACCTGGAGGTATATAATACGTTGGCCTGTGAAATACACACTTGGGCAATGAGAAAATGAAGGTCACAGAACTTAGGGCCGGATCCCCGCCAGCGAGTCTGTTAAAATTAAATAAACCCTGGATGTGCTGTCGACGGTGCCCGTACGGGTCCTCTCTCTGCCTGGGAGCAGGACGAAGGCAGCGTCTGCTTTTCCGGACCCGCATCCCACCGTCCCTTCTCAGCCCTGTGGTAGAAATGCATCCTTCCCTTAGGTTGGGCGAAACATCTTCCGTCCTCAAAGACTTTTTAACCATTGCATCCAGTTCCTGTGGCTCCTGCTGGTGTTTCTGCGGGTGAGGATCTGCCAGGATCTCCAGAGGGTTAGACTTAAGTCGTGCGTTTCATCCCTCCTGGACCCTCTCCGCGTCGGGATCGCGGGTAGTTAAGGGGCGGTGTTTTGCTCTGTTAATTACAGAATGACAGAATGATTTGAGGGTGGATTCATCTAGTCCAAGCCCCTGCCAGAGCAGGGTCACCCCAAGCAGTTGGGCAGGAACATGTCCAGGCAGGTTTGGATATCTCCAGAGAATCTCCTGGGCTCTGGCACTCCTCATTTTGAGATGGAACTTCCTATGTTCAAGGTTGTGCCCATTGCCTCTTGTCCTCTCACTGGGCACCATTGGAAATAAAAATGGCCCCTTCCTCTTGACACCCACCCTTTAAGTATTTCTAGGTGTTGATCAGAACCTCAGTCTTCTCTTCTCCATTCTAGAAAGACCCAAGTCCCTCAGCCTTTTCTCATAAGAGAGATTTTCTAATCCCCTCATAATCTTTGTGGTCCTCTGCTGTACCCTCTCTGGCAGTTCCCACTCCTTCTTGATCTGGGGAGCCCAGAACTGGATCCAGTGCTCCAGATGTGGCCTCCACGGGGCAGAGCAGAGAAGGGGGTATGACCTCTCTCCACCTGCTGGGCACACTCTTCTTGATGCACCCCAGGATGCCATTGGCCTTCTTGGCCACCAGTGCACATCGCTGGCTCATGGTCATCCTGTTGTCCACCCAGGTCTCTCCACAGAGCTGCTCTCCATCAGGTCAGCCCCTAGACACATCCTCATCTTGCTTCAGCAAACACATCCTCATCTTCCTTCTTCCCATATGACAGAGGGTCAAAGCAGGTTTTTAACAGTTCCCCTTGTCCTTCCATGAAGCGACTGGAGACCCTCTGTCTTGCCCTATTCGCTGTTGTGCTGTGACGGTCCACCCTGGGCTTTGCCATCCTGCCCACACCACCCTCACCAACGTCCACCTGTAATTATTTTTGTAGTTTAGTTTCTGTGGCTACGTGAAGCTGAACTGGAGCTGGTTCCCCTTCTCCTTCCAGTGTTGTACTTAACGGGCTTTAAAAACTGCCGAGGGTTGTTTTAAGAGCTGATTTTCAGGTCGGGCCTTTTGTAACTCCGCAGCAGGAGGAAGAGGATATTGTTTGAAACCAGAGGAATGGAAGGGTTGCTGTTGCTGGAGGCAGGAGAAAGGGGTGCTTCGTTGCTGGAGAATAAGCCTTTAAAAGTGGTTCTCCTGCCCCTCCTGCCAAGGCACTTGGGAGTTCGCTTCGGTGGTGCTCTGGCTGTTGGGCTGAGATTTATTACCGGTTTGAAACAAGGGCTGGGGTCCAGAAACTGCTTAAACAGTCACCAAAGGTGCTGAGGGAGGAAATGAACTGCCCAGCTTTTGCTGGGAGGGGGGGGACACACCTGGGGAATTGTTGAAGGGGGGCCGTGGAGGAGAGTACTCCCCTGCGCAACGCGCTGCAGTGATTTTTATTTGGGTTTTTTTTGGTGTGGGTTTTTTTTATTTTTTCCTTTTTCCTCACCTTTTCTCGGGGGTGTAAAAGCAGGTGGTGTGCGAGCGCTGATTGCTTGGGTGAGGGCGTTTTTCAAACACGCCGCTAATTTGGCGGGCGCTAAAATAGCACCAAGTCTGTTAAACCTACGACGTCGCTTGGGGCCTTCACGTTTGAGCGCGCGGGAAGAGCAGCCGGTTCTCCTGCTGGCGTGCACGCCCAGGAGCTGGGACAATGCGGGGCAGTTACGTCCTCAGAGTTGCTCCAAGCAGCCAACAAAAATACCTTACAGTCCAGAAGAAGCAGCTATTAGCGGCCTGCGTTTATAGAAAAGGAGGGCAAGTGCTCTTGCTTTGTGGTCTGAAGCCTTGTCCTCGCGAGGTCACGTCAGGCTAAAGCTGCTGGGGGATCTAAGCACCTCAGGTACTGCTTTTTAGAGGAGTATGCAGGAAAAAAAAAAGCAAGAAGAATGTAAGAGTGCATCTCTCCACTTGGCAAGCAGCAGAGGGGTGAAGTGGGACCGGGAGCCTGGCTGTATGAGGACGGAGGAAGGCTTTGGGTTTGGTCTTGGCAAGCAGAGAAATGCGAAGCAGCCTCCAGCTTGTGGGTTTGGCAATGGCAGGTCAGAGACAGCCCCTGTGCAGGCTCCGTGCCTGTCTTCAGACAATCATAGAATGGTTTGGATTGGAAGGGATCTTCAAAATCATCCAGTTCCAACCCCTGCCCTGGACAGGGACTTCTCNATCATCCAGTTCCACCCCCTGCCCTGGGCAGGGACTTCTCCCACCAGATCTGGTGGCTCCAAGCCCCGTCCAACCTGGCCTTGAACCCCTCCAGGGATGGGGCAGTCACAGCTTCTCTGGGCAACCTGGACCAGCATCTCACCACCCTCACCCCAAAGAAGTTCTCCCCCACATCTCAGCTCCATCTTCCCTCTTTCAGTTTTAAAACCGTTCTCTATCACCCTGTGGCTCCCCTCCCTCATCAAGAGTCCCTCCCCAGCTTTGATGGAGCCCCTTGAGGGACTGGAATGGGCTCGAAGGTCTCCCTGGGGCTTTATTTTCTCCGGGCTGGACACCCCCAACTCTCCCAGCCTGTCCTCACAGCAGAGGGGCTCCAGCCCTCCTAAGATCTCTGTGGCCCTTCGTGGCTGCGATGTGATGGTCTCTCACTGTACCCCATACAGAACTGAGTTGAATATTCCAGGACCCTGGCCCATTTCCATCCCTCGGCATCATAACATTTCACCAAGCACTGATTTCCTTGGGTTTTCCTGTGAAATTGGAGAATTGAGATCTGCAGTGAATATATTAACGTAGATTGAATTATAGAACAGATATTTAGCATTTTTCCTGAAGGAGCCTAAAACGCTTCACAGACACTTTCGTGTGTCACCAGACAAATGTGGCCACTTTTCCTTCATGCTTAGCTTTAATTCAAAATGGAGGGAGAGAATTTTGTGCAGAGAGATGAGGTAAACCAGTACATCCCCCCAAATCAATTGCTACAGACAGGTCTTAGCTCAGGATATGCCCTTCCACCCTGTAGGGAGAGCTGTCAGTAAAAGCTCCAGAGCACTGGGTGTAAAAAGGAGCATTACTGTTCCATCCTTCTGCAGAAACAGGTGGATGCTCCTTTATATCCTCTGGTTTCTTTGTAGGAGGACACAGATCATGAGGATGAGCAGGGAATTTTGTTGCATAAACCCAGGAGGTGACTACAACTCCTACCCAATCCCCTTCTGTCCCATCCCTCCCAAAAGAAGGTATCTCAGAATTGTGGCTGACCTCATACTGTTGATGACAGAGGATGGTCTCAGGGTTCAGGTGACACAGGGCAAGAGGAAATAGCCCCAAGTTGTGCCAGTGGTGGTTTAGGATGGATATTAGGAAAAAATTCTTCACCAAAAGGGTTGTCAAGCCTTGGAAGAGACTTCCCAGGGCCGAGGTGGAGTCCTCATCCCTGGAAGGGTTTAAAAGCAAGGCAGATGCGGTGCTGAGGGACATGGGTTAGTGGTGGTTTGGGCAGTGTTGTGTTGATGGTTGGTTGGACTTGATGATCTGAAAGGTCCCTTCCAACCTGGACAATTTGGTGATACTCCCGTGGTTTGCTGTCTCCACGGTCGGCATCATGGGGATGCAGAGGTGCAAGACCAGGTCTGCAGCTCTTTGTGAACCAACTGGATGCCCCACTGTGCCATCGCCTTGAGTTCACGTCCTCTTTTTCTTCTGAAGTGAAAAAAAAAACAACCAACCCAACCAACAACACCCTCCAAATATTCAGGGTGAAAACTGCTAAAATATTCATCTATTCTTAGGCTCATTAAGGCAGCGTAATTGGATGTAGGCGCTTCCTCTGCTCTCACGGCGCTGTCTCGCTCCTGAGCCAAGATTCATTTCCACGGGCAAGAGGGATGCTCTGCGCTCGCTCTCTCTCTCTCCTCACGGAGGAGGGATGTGTGAAGGGTCCCTGTAGCTCTTCTCCCTTGGAAAACAGCAAAGTGTGGCAGCACCCACCTTACTTCAACTCTTGCCGGGCATGGCTTTGCTCAGCGATAGCTCCTCTTGCTCCAGCCCTGCTAATCAAGGCCGTGATCCACCTCCTGCAGGTCGTTCTGCTTTCCAGATTGGTGTTTTGTGGTTTCCTCTTCCTGTGGTTTGTTGTTTTGTTGGGGTTTGGTTGTTTTTTTGGTTGTTTTTTTTTTTTTCCCTGTTTCTAACAAAACTGCATCCATTCAAAGGCTCCTGTTCCATCTTGTTCCTCAGGGCTCAGTGTTGGGGCCTTTCCTTTTTAATATCTTCAATGATGATGTCAATAGGGACATAGAAAACACTGTCAATGNAAGGCTTATGAGGATCGATTGAGGGAGTTGGGGTTGTTTAGTTGGAGGAAGAGGAGGCTGAGGGGAGACCTCATCACTCTCTACAACTGCTTGAAAGGGCATTGCAGAGAGGTTGGTGCTGGTCTCTTCTCACGGGCAATGAGCGATAGGAGAGGGAATGGCTGCAAGCTGCAGCAGGGTAGGGTTAGGCTGGACATGAGGAAAAAGTTTTTCCCAGAGAGAGTGGTCAGTCAGTGGAATCAGCTGCCCAGGGAGGTGGTGGAGTCCCCATCCCTGACTGTGTTTCAGAGTAGATTGGATGTGGTGTTGAGGGATCTGGTGTAGGGGAGAACTTGTAGAGTAGGGCTGATGGTTGGACTTGATGATCGCAAGGTTCTCTTCCAACCTAAATGATTCTATGATTCTATGATCTTCCCCGTTCTTTAAGATGTTTTTGTGTGTTTTCTCCTCTATTGTAATCGAAACATTCTCCAGCCCTGGCTATGAGCAGCATCTCTCTGGGTGCTTTCAGTGAGACAAGTTTTGTCCTGAAGAGACCTAACTTGTAATTTGGCCTCAGTGGAAGGCCTCCTGGTGCAAAAGCGGCTTACACTGTCTATATTACGTGTTAAATAGGAGGCTGGAAGGGCTGAAACAAGAGTTGTGGAGGCTGAGGGCAACTGGAATTTCTCTCCTACAGCAGCGTCTTAAGAGGCTGTGATGTGCACTGAGCATTGGCAACCAGCTCCCAGCAAGCTATCCCATAAAAATAAGCTTAACTAACCCTTAAAAATAAGCATTACATCAAACCATTGTTAACTTGTGGCCACCCCCATCTCCTCTTACATGTGTGGTGGCAGAAGCAAGTCCTGGCTGCAGCTAAAGGTGGATGAGCCTTAAGGATAACCCGAGCCAGAAGGGCAAAAAGGAGAAGTTTGTGGTACCCCAGTGGGTTTGAGATAACCCTGAAGTTTGCTGATGAATGACACCAGTTCTCCTGCAGCCCGTGTGCTACAGGTGGACCTGCTACAGAGACATTGAGGAAGAGGAGGGTGTGAAGGAGCTGGAGGGGGATTCCAGTGACTTTGGCCCTGGAGGAGCCGCCAGGCAATAAATTTGCCTATTTTCAGTGTGTGTCGGATTTCCCTTACTTTGCAGCCTGCTGTATTTAAGGAAAGGTGGTGTTGAGCCATCCCAGTTTTGTTCACAGCTCCCCAGTTTTGTAAACATTGTCACTACAAAAGGCAGAGTTACTGGAAAAGCTTCTGATCCCAGTCCTCACTGTAGGGGGAGTGAATTAACATTGAAGGATTTGGGGTTTGTCTGGTTTCATGGCCCTCGCTGAGCTTTTTTAGGACAGCCAGATGCTTTTGTGCCACTGGGGTTCATTTAAGGCATTGAGGAGCTTTGCAATTATTAACATCCAGTTGCCAACACCTTAAGGACCTTGCTTTGAGGCTGAAATTGGTGTATTGGAGACAGATGGGTTGAAATGCTGAAGATTATTTTTTGAATAGCCTTGCTGGGGTTAGAGAGCGCTTCCTTAAAGCGCATTTACTGTCTAAGCTGTGGAGATGAGTGCAAGAAAGCCTTTGAAGGAATCAGTAAGATTCAATTGAGATGACTTTATCTTCAGGCAATAGAGACTTGCTGGGGAAACTGAGGCTATGTGAAGGCGTAAGGGACCTCCCAGCGAGGAGGACCCTAAGAGAGGACCACCTCTTCTGCTCTCCCAGTGATGTCAACCCTAACCATGCATATAGAAACTGCTTCTCCACCTGCCAGACTGATCTGTGACTTCACCACGGCCTGACAAGGTTAAATTTAAAGTCCTCGTTAAATTTCCTGAAGGATGGGACTTCAGTTCCCTCCAGCCTGGGCTCAACAAAACCATCAAGCACTTCTTGAGCTGGGGCTGCTTGAGCACTTAAAATCGTAGAATAGAATCACAGAATGACTTTGCTTGGAAGAGACCCTTGGGATCATCAAGCCCAACCATCAGCCCTACTCTACAAAGTTGTCTCCTTTGTAAAGTCCTTTGTTAAGTTAATTAAGGCTTTGTGAGGGCTCTCCATTGACCTCATGACTTTAGGGGAAGTTCTGTAGATGAGTGTTTGCCTGGTTTTCCTGAGGTGCTTTGTTTCTAACCCAGGTTTATCAGCAGTCTTTCCCAGACTTGCATTAGAAGCAGCAGTGCCTTGGTGTGTATTACTCTGGTCCAGACACATTAAAGTCTTAATGATTTCTCACCCAACAGTTTTGCTACCCAGCAAAAAAAAAAACCCCAAACAACAGGAGATTGACCTCCCTCTACTGTGAGCATTCGTACCATGAGAAAGAGGAAGAGTATGGATTACACTTAAAATCTTACTTCTGAAGTACTGGTCTGAGTTGATGGAATTGGTCTGTTACTGCTCCCCAAGGCATCCTATAGACTTACAATGCAGGCAGTGGACGTAAATAAACGCTTTAAGCAGTTTAGCTGGAAGTCTGGACCTTCACCTTTCCCCCTTTCCCTCCTCAGTCTCCGTTCCTCCTTCCTGCCCAGCACGGTAATGATTTGAAGGCTTTTGTAATCTCTTTTCACGTGGCTGCCTTGGAGATCCTTTTCAGCCAACTTCCCCCTGGACTATCTACAAACATTAAAAGATGTTTGAAATTACTCAACCTCAACAGCGCTTGAAATCGAGCCATGTTCTGTTGTGGCAACAGAGCCCTTTGAATGGTGATTGTAGAGGCCAGAGTAAAGGTTTCCAGCTCCAGTGCTGCCCACAAACCTGCTTTATTAAGTGATGTTCCCTGGGCTGGGTAACTTAGACCTGCTGCTCTGGTTGCTTATTTGTCCATCTTCCTTCCTCTGTTTTATTTGAGTTCTATAATCAGTGAATGGGTTTGGGTCCTTCCAGACCTGCTGCAAGACTTGTTCCTGCTTGTTTTCCTTTGAGTGCTTGGATCTGCTCAATGGAGATTTGGGGAAGAATCGGGGTCTTCGTGAGGTATCACTTGGTGCCTGAAGCATTTCCCAATGCCCTCATTGGCAGACTCTTTCAGAGCCAGCTGGAGCTTCTACCTCTTCTTCATCCTTGTGTTGCCCATGACATGCATGGCAGAGGAACGGTGAAGTGTGGTTTGACTTATTTTGGGCTCAGATGGTATCTTCCCGGAGTGATTCTGCTGACTGACAGACGGGTTGCTCTCTGGGTCAGGAAGGGCAGTCACATTTTCAATCTTTATTTTAGCAACGATGCATTTCAGACTCAGTATTGTCTCTGGGTCTTTCCTGGCTCAGGATTTCTTCTTTCCTGCAGCAACTTTGATTTTTTTTTGCAGTAAATATCAGGGAACAGGAGACTTATCACCTGGTGTCTAAAGGCATCCTTTAGGTGCAAAATGAGTATTTAGTTGGTTTTTTTAGTTCAGGGAGTGTGCTGTGTGTTCGGTGAGTGGGGAGCTCTGCTGAGACAGAAAGGAACACCCCATGCTCTGCTGGTCCCACCCCAGAGATTACCCTCTGCCTTTGAGGTCAAAACACACAAAATACTCAAAGGGCCAGCGATTTCACGGTGCAAGTGGTATGATAGCACTGGGGCTGAGGATTTGGGAGCGGGGGGAGGTGGGAAAAGGCATGTGGTTTGTTGTCTTTCAGCTGGGCTGCCTCATGAGCAGCCCTGTGAGTGCCAGATCTAATGAAGCCTGGCGTCCCAGGGGGTTGGTGTCTCATGGTCGGCTGCTTCCCACCCCAGGAGGGCATTGCAGACACAGGGAAGGCTTTTGCTGTCATTTATAGGGCTCTCTTCCACACAGACCCTTTGGTGCCCAAGAGAGGAGAGGTTGCCACTAGTCTTTCCCCAATGATGAGAGCAGAGGAGGGTCCACCACCCCCATCCACCATCGGGGTCATCTTTTGTGGGCTCAAAGTGATTTTAAGGCTGCATCATCCACGGGAACTCAGTGTCTCTTCCCTCTAGCTCTTTAAAGTCTCTAGAAACACAAATTAAGATTGCTTCTGCTGTGTCCTATGTGGTGGACATACAATATGGTCCAAAAAGTTATCTGCCCATAAGAAAGCAACCACAAAAATTAAACAGTTTGTGTGACACCCAAAGTTTAACACGTGGCAGCTTGACCTCTTACTGGGTGACTGTCTCCAAGCTGTAGAACTGCAACTATTAGGGGAAAAGCAAGGATTACATGTGAGATATACATATATATAAATATATGTCTCTATATATATACATAGAAAGATATCTATCAAATATGTGGAAATACATACATATAAAATATATAAATGTATACATACATCAAAATAGATATATATTGGGATTTTCAAAAGAGGATACCTATATTCAGAGGGCCAGAGCCCCTCTGCTGTGAGGACAGGCTGAGAGAGTTGAGGGGGTTCAGCCTAGAAAAGAGAAGGCTCCAAGGAGAACTTAGAGCCCCTTCCAGTCCCTCAAGGGGCTCCAGGAAAGCTGGGGAGGGACTCTCGGTGAGGGAGGGGAGCCATAGGATGAGGGGGAAGGGTTTGACACTGAAAAAGGGGAGACTGAGATGAGATCTGGGGAAGAACTTCTTTGGTATGAGGGTGGTGAGAGCCTGGTCCAGGTTGCCCCAAGAAGCTGTGGCTGCCCCATCCCTGGAGGGATTCAAGGCCAGGCTGGATGGGGCTTTGAGGAAGCTGGTGTGGTGGGAGGTGACCCTGCCCAGGGCAGGGGGTTGGAACTTGATCTTTGAGGTCCCTTCCAACTCTAACCATTCTATGATCCTGTATATCAACTTAGATATATATCACACATGTATCATCTGTGCTCATCATGCCCTTCCTTGAGCAAGGGGAAGGAGCGCAGTGCAGGTGGCTCCGGTGGAGGGTGGGATTGCTGATTCAGCAGCCATACAGGAAGACAGAGCTACCAACTGTGAATGTTATTATTTGGAAGAGGATTTGTTCTTCCTTTTAGAGCTTCAGCTGCCGGTATGTGGTGATCACCTGAGGAAAAAAAACCCTCAGATTGCATTTAAGAAATGTATATATGTGCTTCTAGAACCAGCTGGGGAGCATGAGTGTGAAATGCTGAAAATCAAGAAGTAAAAAGTACACCCCACGTATGTTTATATATTTTTAAATCCTGTGATTAAGGCTTTTTTGTAATGTCAGGTCTGATTATATGGAGGCAGCATTTCTGTAAGGTGGGAGCAAAAGACTCTTGCTAAAGGATTCGTGCTCTCTGCTCATCTCGGTGGCAGGTGAAGAGGCCACCATCCAGCTGATCCAGCTGGAGCAGAGCAGTAAGGGTTCTTCTGTTTCTGAAGGGCTTTTGAAGTTGTGGAGGTATGAGAAGACACGTGTTTCTGAAGGTTAATGTTTCTGATAAACTGAGAAGGGACTTTGCAGTGATGATGATTTGCGTGTTTGTCATATAGTTTGGAGCACTTCGTGGATAGACGTGGAGGCTGAAGGCAAGGGGGAAGGTGTCCTGTCAAAGAAGGCTTAAAAACAGGTAGGAGAGGTCTCAGGTGTAAGGAGGACACAAGTTCGTGTGTTTATGGCTGTCTTGAATACTTGATGTTGAGCCTGAGCCTGGAGTTGGGTGTTAGAGAGCAGAGGGAGAAGGCACCCCAAAGGACCCCGCTTCTCCTATGGGCTTCTGAAGTGGGTGATAGACTGGAAATTGGAGAGGACACGTGAATGTGAGAAGCTGAATGAAATGGAGATGTCTAAGCCGGAATGAAAGAAGTGGGTTTCAAGTGAGAATGTGGGAAAGGAAGCTGCAGCCGGGGTGGTTTTGAGGAAAATCTTCTCTTCTGTGGGAGTGGCAGATCCCTGGCAGAGGCTGCCCAGGGAGAGCATGGAGTCTCCTTCTCTGGAGACATCCAAACCCCACCTGGACACTTTCCAGTCCAACCTGCTCCGGGTGACCCTGCTTTGGCAGGGGGTTGGACTAGATGGTCTCCAGAGGTCCCTTCCAACCTCTGCCATTGTGTCATTCTGTGATTTTGCTTTGTGAGCAAGTTGCAAGTCATAAGTCTTAAATAGGAGACTTCCTGGAAGATGGTTGAGGATAAAATAATTGGGGAAGAGAACAGCATGCAAAAGCGTGGAAGCTCAAGGGTGTTATAGTAGGTGGTATCACCTACTTCCAGGCACGTGGCCATTGTCCCAGAGGAGATGATCCCTGCTGAAAGGGTGGAGCTTTGCAAAAGCTTGGGGGAGTGGGAAAAAAAAAAAGTTAATTGAAATGTTCATTGAAGGACAACAAGGCTTGGCCTTCTAATAATTGCAGAGATTTGGGAGAAACTTGCAAATGCAAATGTGAAAGGTCACCAGAAGTATTTAGGAGAGCGAGTCCCCATCCACTGGAGGTTTGAGTGTTAAAGATCCTCTTGTGTGCACCCTGAGAGCTCTGCTCCAGAGGCCAGATTTAGATCATCGAATCATAGAATTGTCTAGGTTGGAAGGGACCCTTCAGGTCATCGAGTCTAATCATCAACCATCACTAAACCATGTCCCTCAGTGCTACATTTGCCCAGCTTCTCAATACCTCCAGGGATGGTGACTCCACCACTGCCCTGGACAGCCACTTCCAAGGCTTGACAACTCTTTTGGTGAAGAAATCTTTCCTAATATCCATCCTAAATCTCCCCTGGCACAACTTGAGGTCATTTCCTCTTGTCCCATTGCCTGTTCCGTGGGAGAAGGGACTGACCCTCCTTGGCTACACCTTCCATTTAAGTAGTTGTAGAGAGTGAGAAGGTCTCCCTTCAGGCTCCTTTTCTTCAGGCTCAGCAACCCCAGATCCTTAGAGGCACATGTGGATCCCTGCATATTTTGAAAATTCCACATTTTTGAGGTGGCTTTGATGCTATTGTCACCCTTTAAAAGCAGGACACCTGGACCTTGAGGACCTTAGGTGTCTTCTGCTGTGTGACAGCGTCACCTCAGGTGGGTGGTGATGGAGAATGCTTGGTGGGTACCGTCAGTGGGGTCCTCGTGGCTTCAAACAGAGCTTTGAAAACTCACAGCAGCCGCCGTTCCTCTTTCACTGCCAGCTCTCAGCCCGCAACCTCCCTTCCGAGTGTGGCGTTCAGCTGAAGTATTCATTAAGATGGGGAATTATTTGCATATTATTAGCATTATTACAGGGAAATAAAGCCACTGCTGGTTCTTCCCTCCCTCCCTCCGTGTGTCTTTCATCACCCGCCTTTATAACCGCTCCGAATCCTGTTTGTTGTGTGACAAACTGGGCTGATAAATCTCGTTACTCACTTGAATGGCTGGGAGAGACTCATTGCACATTACTGAATTTTGTGAATTATGTAATAAATGCATAATTAAAATTAAACCCAGAGCCTCTCATGGAACCTTATAAAATTCCCTTCGCAATGAATTAGGGAGAAACGTACGTGGGTATTAAAATTTAAGCCTAATTCGTAGAATCATAGAATGGTTTGAGTTGGAAGGGACCTTAAAGATCATCAAGTTCCAATCCCCCTGCCCTGGGCAGGGACACCTCCCACCAGACCAGGTTGCTCAAAGCCCCATCCAGCCTGGCCTTGAACCCCTCCAGGGTTGGAGCATCTACAACTGCTCTGGGCAGCCTGTTCCAGGGTCTCAGCACCCTCACAGGAAAGAATTTCTTTCTGGTATCTAATCTAAATCTCCCCTCTTCCAATTTAAAGCTGTTACCCCTTGTCCTGTCACTCCACTCCCTGACAAAGAGTCCCTCTCCAGCTCTCCTGTAGCTCCCTTCAGATACTGGAAGGCTGCTCTAAGGTTTCCCTGGAGCCTTCTCCTCTCCAGGCTGAAGAACCCCAGCTCCCTCAGCTGGTCTTCATATCAAAGGTGCTCCATCCCTCTGACCATCTTCATGGCCTTGCTCTGGACCCATTCCAACAGGTCCATGTCCTTTCTGTGTTGAGGACTCCAGAGCTGGACATGGTGCTCCATGTGGTGTCTCAGGAGCACAGAGCAGAGGGGTAGAATCCCCTCCCATGACCTGCTGGCCACGCTTCTTTTGATGCAGCCCGGGATGGGGTTGGCTTTCTGGGCTGCCAGTGCTCACTGCTGGCTCATGTTGAGCTTCTCATCTACCATCACTCCCAAGTCCTCAGGGTTGCTCTCCTGCCGTTCTCTGCCCGACCTCTATTTGTGCTTGGGGTTGAAATGTCCCAGGTGCAGGACCCTGCAGTTGGCTTGGTTGAACTTCATGAGGTTGGCATAGGCCCACCTCTCCAGCCTGTCCAGGTCCCTCTGGATGTCATCCCTTCCCTCCAGTGTGTTGATTGTGCCACCGAGCTTGGTGTCAAGGGCAAAGTTGCTGAGGGTGGACTCTATCCCACTGTCCATGTGGTTAAATAGCACTGGTCCCAGTTGTAGGTCGTAGGAAATAATTGGCCCCTAATAGAGCATCTTTCCCTCTGCGTATTTCTGCAATCTCCCTTCCTGCTTAGAGGCATCTGCCCAAAGTGCCCTCAGCTTTAAACTCAAAATGAGCTAAGACCTGAATTCCTGTGTGCTGAAATGGACTTTGGAGATACTTTCCAGTGCCTTGGGAAGAGAAGCCATGTTTTTAAGGCAAACGCTCGGCGAGGCCCCCGTTTAATTTCGGAAGGTTTGTCTCTTAAAGTAGGAGATTGAATAGAAGGGATTTTCTTCCCCTTAAATCCCTGATTCTGGAGAAAGCAGCTTGAGATCCGGGTAAGAGAATGAACACGTGGGTTAGAGTGACAATGAGGAGCGGGGCCGGGGAAATGCCTATTCAGAGGCCGTTAAGGAAATAATAGGATTACGTCTTGTCGTGTCAGCGTGGGTTCCTCTGAGGGCCGCCGCCTGCTGACACGCAGCCCCTGCGCCTCGCAGGCCCGCCCAGGAGATCTGAGCACAATGACCAGAAAAGATGATCTTTTTATCTATTTCTGATGATGATGATGATGATGGTTTGTTCTCGGAGGCCGTTCGTTCGATTGCTTAAGCCACGCGTGCGGCAGGTCGTTGGGTACGACAAATAGGGCGCTGGTAATCAATCACACTCCCCACCCATCCATCCGTCCCGACGGTGGCGTTTGGGGCCGAGATGATCTGAATTGCAGCTGGGTAACTGGTAAAATGTCTTTATCCTAGATCAGGAACACACCGTGGCCAATGTGTTTTCCCTTCCTGTAAGCAGATTTCTATTCATTTCTCTTAGAAACGTTATTATGATTCCACTTCTGTTAGAAACATACCTTTTGGGGTTTTTTTTTGCTTGTTATTTCCATTATCACAGAATTGTATGGGGTGGGAAAGGACCTGTGGAGATCATCCAGTCTGACCCCCTGTCAAAGCAGGTCCACCCACAGCAGATCCCACAGGAACGAGTCCAGGTGGGGTTTGAATGTCTCCAGAAACAGAGACTCCACCACCTCTCTGGGCATCCTCTACCAGGGCTCTGCTGCCCTCACAGGGAAGAAGTTCCTCCTCATGTTGAGATGGAACTTCTTCTGTTCCAGTTTGTGCCCATTTCCTTCTGTCCTGTCACTGGGCACCACTGAGCAAAGCCTGGCCCCATCCTCCTGACACCCACCCTTGAAGTATTTCTGGGTGTTGATCAGATCCCCCCTCAGCCTTCTCTTCTCCAGACTAAACAGACCCAAGTCCCTCAGNTCGCAGTGAAAAACTTCCAACAAATGGTAACTAGAAAAAGAAAGGCTTCTTTTGGGCTCCCATTCTCCTCTTTCTTTGCTTTTAGGCACGACTTCTGCTTCTTTACACGTCTTCTCCTTACTTTGCTGCGGGTTTGCCCTTTGCATAGAGTCCTGGGTGTCCTGTGACTCCCCCCCCAAAAAAACCCCAGTGTTTTGGGAGCAGATAAGGCAGTGCTTTTACCAAGCAAAACCCAAGTTTTCTTTAGGCAGGTTGAGTGGAGCAAATTAGTCTGCAAATCAACAACAGCGGAGGAAACAAGGTGGGCACGTGCCTTGGGTTGATATTTCACGTCATAGTTGAGTGTGTCTTGGGGAGCGTACCCAAGAGCTGGAATTTTAGAAGGAAGCCAAAAATAGATATTAAAAGTGTTGCTTTATGGGTTGTTTTATTACAGGGAGCGTTTGCTGTGTTTTGGCACAAGGTGCCGCACAACTGCTGTAGTGGGAGGTGTCCCTGCCCATGACAAGGGGGGTTGGAACTTCATGATCTTTAAGATGGGGATGTTATGAAAAAACCAACCAACCAACCCAACTTAAAAGATCCTACAGGATTGCAAGCCAGGATTGTACCAGTTACAAATACAATAAGGTAGGGAAAAAACAGGGGAAAATCCTCTCCTAAAACCTCCTAGAGGTCCCTGAAAAAGGCAGCAGGCCTGAGGAGCAGAGAGATGGGAATGCAGGAGATGGGGACCAGCCCTATGGGGCCAAGTTGCAGGAGAGGGAGGTCATGGGGAGCGCTGTTGGGAGTCACTGTTGAAGGTACAGTGGCAAATTAGATCATTAAAGATCTGGAAAAGAAATCCTAGGAAGAACTTCTTTGGTGTGAGGGTGGTGGGAGCCTGGCCCAGGTTGCCCAGAGAAGCTGTGGCTGCCCCATCCCTGGAGGGGTTCAAGGCCAGGTTGGAGGGGGCTTTGATCAACCTGGTGTGGTGGGAGGTGTCCCTGCCCAGGGCAGGGGGATGGAACTGGATGACCATTAAGGTCCCTTCCAACCCAAACCATTCTGTGATTCTCAGATGTATTTGAGGAGAAGCTTTCTTCACGTTTGGAGGTGGCAGAGGCAGTCTGGGTTGAGGTGCATCTCAATAAGCGCTGGTTTCAGGGAGATGGAGGGCCCGTTGTAGCGCAGGGTTACTCGATACTTGCTGGTGTGATCTTCAATTTGAATCATTTTACAGCTCTGGAGGACAGTAATATGCCATATTAGGTTAGCTTGCGATTCAGGAGTTGAAAAACCAGCATCCTCTAAAAAGGAATTAATTTAGAAAAGGCACACCAAAGGCATATGATGACATTCACATGGGAACTTTAGTGTCCATACCAGAGAGCTGTATGCTGTCAGGTTACTCTGCTGGGCTTTTTTCCTCTTCTGGGACTGCTCCTTGCATGGAACGCCTCGTCCTGCTCCTCTCTGAAGCTGTTCCTTTCTTACTCAGCAACAGGAGTTGCTTCTCTCCTGACAAAAAGTCCTCCTTATCCACATTATGAGCTTTTTGTCTCTTCGATTGTCTCCATTCAAATGAATTTCTAACAGAGCGAAGGTACCTGTATGATGTAACGTGTCTGCTCGCGGCTAATCGTTACGTGATGTGATTTAACCTTTTGGGGGGTTTTTTGTAGTTAATTTTTTTTTGGTGCCTGTTATCCACCAGGTTGTTTCGTAGAGGACAGTTATACTTGAAAGCAGGGGAGTTTGATTTTTCATCTTTTTCGAGTTCTTCTGTCTTTATCACTTAGCGGTGGCCTTTTACCAGCACAAATACATTGCACTTACAGCGTGGAAGGATGGTTTATCCCAAACTACATCCCCCCATTCCTGTTCCAGGTTAAGGCAGGGTTACACCAATCCATTCACACCCATCTCCACAGTGTTTATTTTAAAGGCTTTGGGGTGGCTGCTTTACCTGGCTGGGATTTGTTTTTTCCAGCTGACTTCATTTATCGAGGAGTTGGGTGTCAGCTCTGAGCTCCTTGTCTTGGCTCCTTCTCTATTGGTGGCCCTGTTACCTCAGTGTGTCCTCTCCCAGTGATCCCATCCCTCTGTTGACTCCAGCTTGGACTGGATGCCCACCTCCCAGCTGAGGTTTGGTGGGATGAACTCTGCCGTCCCATCAGCAGGAGATGGCCTTTGAATGCACCTTTAAAATGGTTTTCCTTGGCTTCATGCTATGATATCCCCCCAAGAGCTGCACCATCACTAAGTTTGCAGATAAGTTTGCAGATGACACCAAGTTGGGTGGGAGTGTTGATCTGGTTGAGGACAGAAATGCTGTATAGAGGGACTGGGATAGACTGGATAGATGGGCCACTGTTAATGGTATGGCCTTCAACGAGGCCAAATGCCAGGTCCTGCCCTTGGGCCACACCAACCCCATGGATGGCTACAGGCTTGGGGCAGTGTGACTGGAGCTGCCTGGCAGAAAAGGACCTGGGGGTGCTNTCCTCACAGGCAATGAGCGACAGAAGGAGAGGGAATGGCTGCAAGCTGCAGCAGGGTAGGGTTAGGCTAGACATTAGGAAAACATTTTTCACAGAAGGAGTGGTCAGAGCCTGGACTGGGCTGCCCAGGGAGGTGTTTAAGAAGTCCCTGACTGTGTTTAAGAATAGCTTGGATGTGGTGTTGAGGGACCTGGTGTAGGGGAGAACTTTGTAGAGTAGGGCTGATGGTTGGACTCGATGATCCCAAGGGTCTTTTCCAACCCTGATGATTCTATGTTTCTGTGATTCTAATTGCCCCTGCTCCAGCAGGCCAGTGTTGGCCACATGGCAGAGAAGCTGGTGTGCTGATTCCCATGCAACATCTTGTCCTGGCTACTAGCCCTGTGGCTGGTAGTCCTTAGCAGGGATGTGCTTGTCGATATTTACTTACATCAAAGCAATCTGAAGGCATCCTGCCTTTTCCAAGGGAGATCGTTTCCAGTCGCAGTGAGGGATTTAATTTTTACTCGTCTGGATGATGCCACCTCCACAAAAGCCATGGTTGCACACAGCCTTAGATACTTTGGGCTTCCCAGGGTTGAGAAAACACTTGGAAAGCTTTACATGGTGAAAACAGGAGCACACCATAGTCTGGGGTGCGAGCACCAGGAGGCTTGGATGGCCACAAGTAGAGCATGCTTAAAACCAGCTGATGGTCCAAGATGTCACCTCCAGTCATCCAGAAAGCCCTAGGAGAGCACCCTGTTGCAATAGCCTTGCAGAGGGGGAGAAGGAAAAAAAAAATTAAGATAAAAAATCCTTTTTTAGTGTAAACCCCTCTTCTTTACTGCAATTCCTAGCAAGAGTTGCATCAATGGCTTGGTTCTCTGTGGGTCTTGATGAAACGCTGTATCTGCAGAGAGGGGTGGTCTCCATCACTGGGATGGCTCACTCAAGGGGGTGGATTCCCCAAGGTGCCATTCACCAAACCCCAAAGACAAATCAGTTCTGGGTCCGAATAACCTCCCTTTCCAGCAGGGTACATCCCTTACAGCTGTGCTTCTTGCTGACAGGTCTGAAACCCATCTCTTCTTGGTCATATTCCACTCAAAGCCAGTGCAGCTGAACACAAAGCCAAACCCCTGCAAGTGGTGTCAGGATGCCAAGAATTCTCAATTCAGGAATTTTGTCGGGAAAATACCATATTCCTCCAGTTCTGTTGATTTTTTTTCCTCCAGTAAATGGCAACATGATAGTCCACTTGGAGGAAAAACCTCCTCTTGCACTTAGAAGCAGGATTTTGTAGAATGGTTCGGTGCCTGTAGGTCTAAAGCAGGTTTTTTAATTTTTATTTCACCATTTCACCTTTAATTTATTGAAAATGGGTTGGTTAACGTTTAAGCGTTGCTATTTATTTAATTCCTTTCTTTTTTTTCTTTTCTTTTTTCCTCTTTTTTTTTTTTTCAGGTCTGAAGGGTGTTTATGGGTGGCAGGATGTGCCACCGCTTGGATCAATGCGTTTGACTGCGCTTTGGGGAAGGAGTGGATTTTCTTTGTTGTTGGTTGGTTGGGTTGTTGAAGTTGCTGTGATTATAAATCAGATTTAGCAGATCCAGGAAAGGTGCACCTACATATATAAATATGTATAATACTATACGTGCCTGGAGCAAAGGAATCCATCCCAGGAGAGAAGAAGACCCGGAGGAGCTGCTGCAGTAGAGGGATGGGGGAAACATTGGGCAAGGAGTTCGTGGATTCAGGGAATTATCAGAGTTGGAAGGGACCTCTAGAGCTCATCCAGTCCAACTCCCTGCTGAAGCAGGGTTGCCCAGAGCACATCACTCAGGACGGCATCCAGGCAGGTCTAGAAGGTCTCCAGAGAAGGAGACTCCACACCCTCCCTGGGCAGCCTCTGCCAGGGCTCTGCCACCTTCACCCCAAAGAAGTTCCTCCTCATATTTGAGTGGAACTTCCCATGGTCCAGCTTGAACCCCTTACCCCTCATTGAGAAGAGTCTGGTTTCATCCTCCTTCAACCCACCCTTCAGCTACTTGTGAGAATGAAGAAGGTCTCCCCTCAGCCTTCTCTTCTCCAGGCTAAAGAGTCCCATCTCTCTCAGCCTTTCCTCCTCAGGGAGATGCTCCAATCCCTCCATCATCTTTGTTGCCCTATGCTGGACTCTCTCCAGCAGTTCCCTATCTCTCTTGAACTGGGGAGCCCAGAACTGGATGCAATGTTCCAGTTAAGGCCTCACCAGTGCAGAGCAGAGGAGGAGAATGATCTCCCTGGACCTCCTGGCCACACTCTTACCTACGCAGCCCAGGATTCCATTGGCCCTTTTGGCCACAAGGTCATATTGCTGGTTCATGGAGAGTTTACTGTCTACCAGGACCTGCAGGTCCTTCTCCTGAGAAGTGCTTTTCAGCAGGTCCACCCCTAACCTCTATCAGTGCCTGGCGTTCTTCCTCCCCAGATGTCCAGACTCGATATCGAAGTGCGATGAAAACTGTGATGCCCACGTGGACCAAATGCAGCTTTTTTTAGCAAAGAAGCCAACTTCCACCAAAAAAACCACTGGGATGTGGGGACACTTACTCCACCAGCTGTGCTGGGTCAGCTGGAGCTCACCTCAGCCCCAGGTTTAGCAGGGTTTTATCTATGATGGCAACAGTACAGGAGAGGAAAACCTCTCTCCTGTGTTTAGCAGGCAAGGCTGAAGCAGCATCTGCTGGAACCGCTGCGATCTCACCACACTGAGGGTGCAAGACAGGGGGGGCCTTGCAGCAGGCCAAAGCATCGCCAGGATTTCAGCTCTTGACCAGAGAACCGAAGTGTAGGTTTAATTTCCTCCATCACCTGGGTCTATCCTGCTCAGCAGAGAGCTAAATCCTCTGCCTGAGCGCTCCCCATCCTCTGACAGGACAACACCAGAGGTGTCATGATTATGGGAGCCAGCTTAGGGGAAGAATCAAAAAAAAAAAAAAAAAGAAAATTATGAATCTATAGAATCATGGAATAGAATCACAGAATCATTCAGGTTGGAAGAGACCCTTGGGGTCATCGAGTCCAACCATCTGCCCTACTCTACAAAGGTCTCCCCTACACCAGATCCCCCAACACCACATCTCATCGACTCTTAAACACAGTCAGGGATGGGGACTCCACTGCCTCCCTGGGCAGCCCATTCCAGGCTCTGACTGCCCATATATCTCTTTATATCTATAAAAATAAAAGCTCCCTGGGATTCCTGGACTTAGGTGAGATGGGATGGGATTTGGATGATGATGCCCTGGCAGTAATCAAGTGGGCACACTTGTGGATAGATGCTTTTCCTTCGTTAGCATCCCAACTGTTCCTTTGTAAAAACCCATTCTACATAACTCTGCTCTCCGGGATGTTTAACCTGCTCTGTTTTCAGTTGGCCACTGCTGATCCTTCTAAAAGAGGGAGGTTTTTGACTCCCAGCCTCCTTATCATCCAGAGTTCAGAAACCTCTGCAGAAGACGAAGGGAGTTAGAGAAATCAGCTTGGATCCCTTTCTGCCAGCCAAGGATTATTCCACATCGCACCGGTTTTGAAGTTCATGGTTAATCTGGTTTGACACGTCTCGGGGGACCGGGCTTCTTACAACTTCTCCTGCCAAATGGGTTTGTGTGGTGTAGATTTTGAGGTACAATTGGCATTTCCATGGCTGCATCCCATTCCACTCCGTGCCCGGCACGTACTGTTCCTGTTTCGTGGTACTCGCCTGTCAAAGGCGTTATCGTGCCCGTGCCATTGTAGGCGCTCACTACACACCCGGCCAAACCGTATATATTAGAATCATAGAATCATAGAATCATTTAGGTTGGAAGAGACCCCTGGGATCATCAAGTCCAGCCATCAGCCCTACTCTACAAGTTCTCCCCTACACCAGATCCCTCAACACCACATCCAATCTACTCTTAAACAAAGTCAGGGATGGGGACTCCACCACCTCCCTGGGCAACTGATTCCACTGACTGACCACTCTCTCTGTGAAGAACTTTTTCCTCATGTCCAGCCTAACCCTACCCTGCTGCAGCTTGCAGCCATTCCCTCTCCTTCTGTCGCTCATTGCCCGTGAGAAGAGACCAGCACCAACCTCCCTACAATGCCCTTTCAAGCAGTTGTAGAGAGTGATGAGGTCTATTGAAACCCCAGTCTTGGAAAACGGCTTGTCTGGAGGTTTTCACGACATATTTACCAACAAAAGATATGAAAAAAGAAAAAAATAAGGGAAAAGGGGAGGTTCGTGGCATACAGGGTGGATCTCAGTGCTTGGAAACAACTGGCGTGAAACGGGATTAAAAAGAGCCGCGTGCGCGGAAATCCCGCAAATCGAGGAGAAGGGGAGGGTCACGCAGGTTCTCCAGCAAAGTGGAAGGTTTAAATGGTCAGTCCTCAGGTGTTGGTTGGTTTTCTGGTGGTTGTTATGTTTTGTTTTGTTTTATTTTGTTTTGTTTTGTTTTGCTTTGTTTTGCTTTGTTTTGCTTTGTTTCAATCACTGTGTTTTATGCATGGTGAGTTTGTAAAACCCTCACTTTTCTTTCCAATAAATGTGTGGTGTTTTTTTCCAGGCGTAAAAACTACTTGTCTGTCATCCCTTGAAGCACCTTTTTTACAGGCATTCGGTGCTGGCAGTGCCCTGGGGGAATGTTTTCTCCCGAGATGCACTGGGCATGGTGGTACTGGACCAGCAGGGCATTGAAGCACACGGTCTGGGTTAAGTACATAGTGGACATAGGGAAGTGATTGTCCCCCTGTACTCAGCACTGGGGAGGCCACCCCTTGAGTCTGGTGTCCAGTTCTGGGCACCTCAGCACAAGAGAGATCTGGAGGGGCTGGAGCGAGTACAGANAGAGTGGGGCTGATGGTTGGACTTGATGATGTTTAATGAACCATCCTCCTCCCCTGGGCTTGGCAGAGAAATGCCTTCAATCCTGACAGGAACCAGCATATTCAGGGATGTCGCATCACCCGTGCAGAGAAAATGGGTTTGGAAATGTCCTCTTCCATCCTAACATGGCCTTGCCGAGCCCATCCCATGCTCCTGCCGCCATGGGGGAAAAAAAAGCCTTCTATAAAAAACTAAGATGATTTTAAGTAAATGGGTGCTGGAAAGCTGTGAGGGTCTCACTGTGATTTCTCTCTTCTCTCTTGGAAATGGCCTTTCTGGAGGATGGTGGTGGGTGCTGCTTTACCCGGACTCTTCTTTCTCGGCCTGGTTTGAACCCTGCGGAAGGTCTTCGAGAGATCTGTCTGATGTCCTACTTTATTTAAAATGTTGGGGTTATTTATCTATTCTTTTTTTGTGTGTGTGTGTTTCGTTCTCATCACTGGAGTAAAATTGGTTTTTACGACCCTTTGGGTATTACCTGCTTTTATAATCTCTCTATAATTAAATTTACAAATCCGCTTTTGAGCTGGTGATGTATAAAACCTTGCAAACGGGATCCTTTGTGCGTTAACCTATATTTATGTTACTTTTATTCCTTCTGGCAGTAATTATCCTGGCTCTAGGCCTAGGATTAATCCATAAGATGCTGAACACGCTTGATTCCTCCCCCCCACCACCACCCCCAAACACCACCACCTCTTTCTCTGTGGCGAACTCTCTCATCTTATGCAGATCAGGGTGTTTTTAAGAACCACTTCCCATGAAGCAGCTTGACTGTTAGAAGAGGGTCTTCAGCCCTTCGCCAGAGGAGCTGTAGCACAGGTTAATTGATCCCGTGCCCTGGATACAGAAAGGAGAAACGAATCGGTCTCCGTCACAGGGAAGGGTTTATGGGAGATGCTTGGCTGTTTCCGACCATGATGACACAGCTTTGGCTGCATGGCCAAGGGATTGTCACCCATCGCTGCTCAGTGGGACTTCGTTGGGTATGGGGGGTCAAGTGGTCAACACGCTGGAGGGAAAGGGTGCCATCCAAAAGGATCTTTACCATGAGGGTGGTGGAGCACTGGAATGGGTTGCGCAGGGAGGTGGTTGAGGCCTGTTCCTCAAGGAGATATTCAAGGGGAGGCTCGAGGAGGTCCTGGGCAACCTGGTCTGGTTGGGGGTGTCCCTGCTAACTGCAAGGAGGTCAGACTAGATGACCCTAGAGGTCCCTTCCAGCTTTGACCATTCTATGATTTTATGATCTGGACATGCTGGGCCCGAGCAAACCTCATGAAGTTCAACCAGGCCAAGTACATATGGGTCAGTCAGGGCAATCACAAGCACCAACATAGTCTGGGAGGAGAAGGAGGGAGGATGGAGAGCAGCCCCGAGGAGAAGGATTTGGGGGTGTTGGTGGGTGAGAAGCTCAACACAAGCTGGCAACTTGCGCTGGCAGCCCAGAGAGCCCCACACACCCTGGGCTGCATCCCCAGCAGTGTGGCCAGCAGGGACAGGGAGGGGATTTGTCTCCTTTGCTCCGCTCCGGGGAGATGCCTCCCAGTGCTGCCTCCAGCTGGGGGGGCCTCAGCACAAGAGAGACATGGACCTGTGGAAGCGGGGCCAGAGGAGGCCATGGAGATGCTGGGAGGGCTGGAGCCCCTCTGCTGTGGGGACAGGCTGAGAGAGCTGTGGAGGTTCAGCTCTGGGGAGACTTCAGAGCCCCTTCCAGTATCTGGAGGGGGCTACAAGAAAGCTGGAGAAAAATTTTTTACAAGGACATGTATTGTTAAGATGAGGGGTAATGACTTCAGACTCAAAGATGGGAGATTTAGATTAGATCTCTGGAAGAAATCAGCGGTGAGACCGTGTCCCAGGTTGCCCAGAGAAGCTGCGGCTGCCCCATCCCTGGAGGGCTTCAAGGCCAGGTTGGATGGGGCTTTGAGCAACCTGGTCTGGTGGGAGGTGTCCCTGTCCAGGGCAGGGGGGTTGGAACTGGATGATCTGGGCTGCTGGTGGAACATCAGCATGCCTGTGGCCACGCTGTCTTTGGAGACCATCTCCAAAGAGTGGTCAGGGTGGGCTCAACAAGTCTGTAGCTTGAAGCTTCAGCCTTCCTGGAGCCCTGGATGGATCCAGCACCGTACTTTTTGCTGCTGCCTCGGGAGAGGTGCCACGTGCTGTAGCAATCGTTGCCCGTTGGGAATGTTTTCCTCAGCAGACCTTTCCGGAGCCATTGATCTGCAGCGTTTCTGAGCCAAATTTAAGCGTGGAGCCACATAGATCTGAATTTAGCCGTGCTGGCTGTTTTCCCTAGGAGGAGGGATCACGGGGATGGATTTGATTGCCTGGGAAAATTAGTGTTGATTTCAGTGAAGAATATTTTATTACAGTGTTTGCATTGGCATTCTCTTCATAGGATAATGGCTAAGAGTTTCCAGTGTTTCCTGTGCTTGTGTGTGTTTAATGATTTAATCTATTCCTTCCGAATACTGGCTTCGGGGAAAAAAAAAACCCAAACAAATAGCCTGGCTGCCTGCTATCCCATCGTAAATACAATCAGTAATCCCAAAGGTGGAGCTGGGATTGAAAAGAAAGAAAACCAGTCTTGGAAGGTATTAAAACAGTAAAAAATAAATTAAAAAAAAAAGCTTAAAAAAAAGACACTGACCGTGGTGTTCACGTCACTTATGGAGGAGAGTGAGGTCCTAGTGCTTTGGAAAACTGGGATGCTGTTATTTCCATCCCACAGCCTGGATTTAGAAATCTGGGGTTAGGCTTGTTGCTATTGAGGGGGCGTTCAATCTTTCCTCTGGCACATTTAGTTTATGGAACAGCCTATGGTCACCTGCTCGGGGCAAGAAGAGTTGAAAATGTTGCCCCTGTAAAAGCTCTTTTTTAAGCTGAGGCTTGTGACATGATTTTTAGGGTATGGGCACTAACAGCCTTTGGCATTTGCTTGTCCACGTGCAGAAGCACTGCAGTGTGTCCAATATCTGCCCCACCAGAGTCCCCAACATGGACTCATAGAATTATTTTGGTTGGAATAGACCCTTGGGATCATCGAGTCCAACCATCAGCCCTACTCCACAAAGTTCTTTCCTACATCATATTCCTCAACATCCAATCTACTCTTAAACACAGTCAGGGATGGGGACTCCACCAAATCCCTGGGCAGCCCATTCCAGACTCTGACCACTTTTGCTGGGAAGAAGTTTTTCCTAATGTCCAGCCTAACCCTACCCTGCTGCAGCTTGCAGCCATTCCCTCTTCTTCTATCACTAATTGCCTGTGAGAAGAGACCAGCACCAACCTCTCTACAATGCCCTTTCAAGCAGTTGTAGAGAGTGATGAGGTCTCCCCTCAGCCTCCTCTTCCTCAAACTAAACAATCCCAACTCCCTCAATGGCTCCTCGTAAGATTTATTCTCCAGGCCTCTCACCAGCTTTGTGTCCCTTCTCTGTACTCGCTCCAGCACCTCGATATCTCTCTTGTGTTGAGGTGCCCAGAACTGGACACCAGACTCAAGGTGCAGCCTCACCAGTGCTGAGCACAGGGGGATAATCACCTCCTTACTTCTGCTGGTCACACTATTCTTTATGCAAGCCAGGATGCCCTTGGCCTTCTTGGCCACCTGGGCACACTACTGGCTCATGTTCAGCCGCTTGTCGACCCGCACCCCCAGGTCCTTTTCTGCCAGGCAGCTCCAGCCACACTTCCCCAATCCTGTAGTGATGCATAGGGTTGTTGTAGCCCAAGTGCAGGACCTGGCTCTTGGCCTTGTTGAAGCCCATGCCATTAACATGAGGCCTAGTATTAACTGGTGCTCTCCAGAGAGGTGCCAAAGCCTCGTTAGGCACTATCGGGTAATGACGTGTCAGCAGCAGCAACAGCCCCTTCAAGACCCAGGTCCTACCTCTCCATAATTTGCAGAAGCAATCTCCGAGTCATAGAAACACAGAATGGCAGGGGTTGGAAAGGACCTTTGGAGATCATCTGGTCCAACCCCCCTATCAAAGTACAGTCACCCAGAGCAGGTTGGACAGGAACGAATCTGGACAGGTTTGTAATATCTCCAGAGAGAGAGACCTCACACCCTCTGATTGTGGAGATCGCTTTTGCTCTTCTCTGTTACAAACATGAAATAACAAATTGACCAACTCAAGGTTTAGGTTCAAGGTCAGGTTGGATGGAGCAACCTTGTCTAGTGGGAGATGTTCCTGCCCAGAGCAGGGGAGTTGGAACTGGATGATCTCGAAGGTCCCTTCCAACCCAAACCATTCTGTGATTTTAGGATTCTCTGACTGGGAAGAGAAATAGAGTGACTGAGAGGAGGGGAGGGCCGGGCATCACTTAGAGGTTTTTGTGTCTTTTGTGGAAGAGCTGTGCCTCGATTCACGGCATCGCTCAGCTGGCGGGGAATCCCGCCTGGGGGGGTACAGCAGCACTATTTCTGGATGAAGAGGCCAGGCTGTGTTGCCTCTGAGCAGCTCCCTGAGCAGCTCCCCTTTACAAGAGGAGCAGGGTGGTTGAGAAACACGAGCAGAGGAGCCCAGATGACCGCTCGCTGCCTCCTACTGACTTCAGAGCCTCTCTGTGGGCAGCAAGAAGGGCTCCTTTATGGCGTTGTGTTTACCAAAGCTGCCTGGAGGAGGTTATTTAAACAAGCAGTCTTTTGAACCCTGCTCTTGACATAATTTTTCTCCATCTGCAGCCTTAAATACCAACCTCTTCTCAGAATTGAATGGCTCTCGTGGTTACTCACATGCTTTTAAGGTGCAATCATCCCCTTCGTAAGCTCCTGTGCCATTCAGAGCTGCCTACTCTGATTTCTACAGGGAGACTCCAGCGTGTACCAGACCCTGCATGAGAAACACAACATGTACAGGAGCATCTATAGACCTTGGGGTTCAGGCTGGATCTGCTGCATGAAAGGAGCAGGACAGGGGTGCTGTGCCCTCTCCCTCCGCCATCAGCACTGCCTCAACTCTTTGGCTTTAAAAGCTGGAGAGATGGGTCTGTAAGTGTGCTGGGTGAGGAATTGCAGCAAGAGAGGCTGGAGCACACCAATCCCTGCAACATGCAAGAGCTCCAGAGGTTCAGTTCAGTGTGTGGCTTTCGGAGCCCTCCTGAGCTTGTGTCTCATCCAAAAACCCTCATGGTATTTGGTAGGAATCTTCCAAAAATGCATCATCCCTTGGAGGTGATGGCAGTTGAATCCTTGGAAACTGAGCTTGGAGCTCAGTCTTGGTCAGCTTGATACCTCTTGGCTTTCCTGCAGAGCTGTTGGGGGTCATCTGTTCTTGAGGTGCCATTCTCCACTTGGCCAAGTTCTAGAGATGGTGGTCACCATAAAAATGTCCTAATCCAGACAGATTAGCCAGGCATGCAGTAGTTTTGTCAGCGCTGTGTGTCCATGAGAGGATGGTGGACGTGGCGTAAGGATGTGGTGTTTTTCCATAAATACAAGCCATCGGGGTGAGTTCGTGCTGGGTCGGTGCTTTGGCTGAGGGAGCTGTAACTGGGTTTGTGTATTAGAATAGAACAGTTCCAGAAGGAAGGGACCTACAGTGACCATCAAGTCCAGCTGCAGGACCCCATAGCTTGAACACTGATGTCAGCGAGGGCACAGTGCAGATACTTGGAGGACTGTGAAACAGCCCTGTAGGGCTGACATTCCCCTTTTCCACAGCCCAGAGCCCAGCTTGTGGAAGTGATGGGCTGTTTTCCCCCATCCCTACCAGTCAAATTAGTTTAAAAATACCCTTCACTTCTGATTAAAGAGGTGGTTTGTGTGACGAAGCACTTGAGAAGAAGCGCCAGGAGCTCAACGTAAGTTGATAGCAAAAAAACTTGCCCTTCAAGAAGGTGGCGGGTCTTTTTCCAGTTTGACAAGTCTACTCTCACCTAATCATTAGCACTCGGAGTAATTGGTTCAAGAGACAATTAGGTTTAGTGACAGGAGGAACCAGTTGTTCAGGGGGAGGACTGTAGGGCTTGTGGGTGGTGAGCTGTGGTGGTGGGAGCAGTTGCTCTCCTGTTGGGTGCACATGTGGTATGCCACGATGGTGTTTGGTACGTGCAGGGCTGGAGCTTCTGCCTGCAAAAACGTGGTTGTGGTGTTAAAGTGTTGTGAAAGGGAGAGGTGGGAAAGTGCAGCTCCAGCTCTGGTGCCCCAACATAAGAAGGACATGGACCTGTTGGAATGGGCCCAGAGAAGGCCACAGAGATGCTCCGAAGGCTGGAGCACCTCTGGTTCAAGGCCTGGCTGAGAGAGTTGGGGGGTTCAGCCTGGAGAAGAGAAGGCTCCAGGGAGACCTTCAAGCCCCTTCCATTCCCTAAAGGGGCTCCAGGAAAGCTGGGGAGGGACTCTGGATGAGGGAGGGGAGCCACAGGAGGAAGAGCAAGGGTTTGACTGAAGGAGGGGACATTGAGATGAGATCTGGGGAAGAATTTTGGTGTGAGGGTGGTGAAAGCCTGTCCCAGGTTGCCCAGGGAAGATGTGGCTGCCCCATCCCTGGAGGGGTTCAAGGCCAGGTTGGATGGGGCTTTGAGCAAGCTGGTGTGGTGAGAGGTGTCCCTGCCCGGGGCAGGGGTGTTGGGATTGCATGATCTTTAATGTCCCATCCCACCCAAACCATTCTATGATTCTATGTTAAAAGTCAGGGGTAGATGTCCACCCATCCTGCGTTGCATGAAGCTTATTCTCCTGTGGATGTCAGCTGCTCTGTGTGAAACGTTCATCCTTTCTTTACTCTAAACGAGTTGCTTTGCAAACTGCAAATGTGATTATTAAATGAACCTTCTTTTCTAAGTGAGTTTTGAAACCTTTTGATGTGTGAACAGTCTCATCGTGTGATTCCATGACCACAAAAATATGCTTTTTTATTTTCAAAAGGAAAAATTCAAACCTGGGGAGAAATTCCCAGGAGGGAAGTTTAACAGCTTTCAAAGCGTTCTGCAGCACTTTTTCTTTGTGTGTGGGCAGGAAGATTTCTCTTCCCTCAAAAACAGGCATGCTTCTCTCTGCAAAAAGCTTCTAGGCTTTGAGACAGCCTCCAGACCTGTGAGTCCCTTCTGATGGTGCTGTGGAGTTATCTGGACCTCAGGAAGCCACCAACGCCGTGGGTCAGCCTGACAGAGAAGCTTCATGTTGCTTCTTTAGCCATGGTGATCACTGGAGTCTTCCTGGTGTTCAGGGATCCCAACTGTATCATGCTTAGGCTCCACCTGGTTGTGACCAAGAGCTGCAAAGGGTGTAGAGCATCCTGGGGAGATGCTTGGTCCTGGTTGAAGCACCTCTTGCCATGCATTTCACAGCTTGGGGACTTCCAGAGCCTGGAACAGATAGCCATTCCCCACTGCTTGTCTTTCCAAACAAATCAATAAACAAACACAAATTCCTGGAGAGAAACTCTCAAAGGTTTCTGGCATCTAAGACAAGTAACAGTGAGTACCCACCAGGGTGGTGGAGGAGAAAATTTCTTGGTATCGTCTTGTCTTCAGGACCACAATGATGCTGGGAAGGCTGGAGCCCCTCTGCTGTGAGGACAGGCTGAGAGAGCTGGGGGGGTTCAGCCTGGAGATGAGAAAGCTCCAAGGAGAACTTAGACCCCCTTCCAGTCCCTCAATGGGCTCCAGGAGAAATGGGGAGGGACTCTTGGTGAGGGAGGGGAGCCATAGGATGAGGGGGAAGGGTTTGACACTGAAAGAGGGGAGACTGAGATGAGATATGAGGAAGAAATTGTTCACTCTGAGGGTGGTGAGAGCCTGTCCCAGGTTGCCCAGAGAAGCTGTGGATGCTCCAACCCTGGAGGGGTTCAAGGCCAGGCTGGATGGGGCTTTGAGCAACCTGGTGTGGTGGGAGGTGTCCCTGCCCAGGGCAGGGGGTTGGAACTGGGTGATCTTTAAGGTCCCTTCCAACCCAAACCAGTTTATGATTGTGCAGCTGCTTCGATTTGCTGTCCCACTGCTCTAGTCAAGCAGATGAAGACATTAGAGTGTGTAGGTTAGAACTGGTGAAAAAAAGACCAATGTGGTTTCTCACTGCCAAGAGAAAAGGCCCGAGAGCTGCCCAGATGATATGTCAAATCCAACTGTGCTGCCCCTGGTAAACCTCAACCACTTCTTGTCTGCCAAAGAAAAGGACAAGCCGTGGCAGACAGGCTCCTCTCCTCAGCTTCTCAGAGGACAGCAGTCCTGCTCACAGCTTGGAAACATCTCCAACTCCTTCATTAGATGTTGGATGATGTTAGGAATTAGCACTCTCCAGCTGAGCTTGCAAGGGGTGACAGACTGTGCTCCTGTAAGAGCTTGCAGTTGGATGGGAAGCGATGGGCAGACAATTTTGTCTTCTGGACTGAGAGAAAGGCATGGAGATTTCCATCAGTATTGCCCAAGGCAGCACAGCGTGCAGCATTGTCACAAGCAGGCAGAAGTGGAACCCAGGTTCCTGTAGCTCTTCCAAGAACTCATGACAGATCCGACGCCAGCGCAAGCGGAGCTGTCGGTGAGCTGCCAGGTGGATTTAGGTCCATGGGGCCCCATCAGTCCCAGGATTTTCCTGATTCCGAGGACTCCAGGGAGAATATCACTAGCTAATGCAATTGGAGACCCACCACTCGGTGAAACCCAGTGGGAATTCAACTCCCTCCTGCCTTTGCTGAGCCCAATGCTTGTGCTGCGAGAACTGCTGTGCTCAGGTGTTCCTTACCATCCTTTTCTTACACCAAAATGTTTGTTTTCAGTGAAAAAATGCCACTGGGTGTGATGAAGTCCTGGTTGCCTTCCCAACCAGGACGTCATGTGTTTGTCCTGCTGCAAATCCAGGCAGTGCCACAGTCCCCATTGAGGGATCTCCAGGGCAGAGAGAGGACAGGCAGGCGAGGAGTAGATCAGCTGGAGAAACCTCCCGTAGATCGAGCTGTGTGTGAATTTAGGGGTTGAATAAGGATAGGAAAGAGGCGCTCAGCCAGGGAGGCTGGGATTGTGTTCATCTCCTCCTACGCCCACACGTAGGAATCAGCTCCAGGGAAAGAAAACCTCTGCAGCCTCTGCTGGCTGCAGCCAGAGATCTCCATTAGCTGCAGCAGGAGCCTGGAGAGGAGACTTGGACATGGACATCTGTGGTTCACTGGGGCTGCAGACCTTCCTGGGAATCACTTCTGCTCGCTTTGGTGAAGCCTCATCCACAAAGCATCTCCCATGACAGGTTTAGGTGGCAGAGTGATGTACCACCACTGAAAGGTGTTTTTTGGTGGAACTCTAGGAGCATCCCATGATGCTCCAAGGGCTGGAGCCCCTCTGCTGTGAGGACAGGCTGAGAGAGTTGGAGGGTTCAGCCTGGAGAAGAGAAGGCTCCAGGAGACCTTGGAGCCCCTGCCAGTCCCTAAAGGGGCTTCAGGAGAGATGTGGAGTCTTGATCACAGGGGGGGAACCGTAGGATGAGGGGCAAGGGTTTGACAGTGAAAGAGGGAAGATTGAGGTATTAGGAAGGAATTCTTTGGTGTGAGGGTGATGAGACTCTGACCCAGGTTGCCCAGAGAAGTTGTGGCTGCCCCACTGTTGTCCTCCCCCACNGGTTTAGGTGGCAGAGTGATGTACCACCACTGAAAGGTGTTTTTTGGTGGAACTCTAGGAGCATCCCATGATGCTCCGAGGGCTGGAGCCCCTCTGCTGTGAGGACAGGCTGAGAGAGTTGGAGGGTTGAGCCTGGAGAAGAGAAGGCTCCAGGAGACCTTGGAGCCCCTGCCAGTCCCTAAAGGGGCTTCAGGAGAGATGTGGAGTCTTGATCACAGGGGGGGAACCGTAGGCCTGCCAGTAAGGGTTTGACAGTGAAAGAGGGCAGATTGAGGTATTAGGAAGGAATTCTTTGGTGTGAGGGTGATGAGACTCTGACCCAGGTTGCCCAGGGAAGTTGTGGCTGCCCCACTGTTGTCCTCCCCCACTGGTGAGGACAGGATGTGGAGGAAGCAAGTCCCGAGTGGGAGTCTGTTTTTCTACCAACTCTGAATTCAAAAGGAGTCGTGCGTGTAGAGACAGCTGAGCGACGGCGCGGCCTCCGCTTTCCTTCACCAGCAATTGCTTCTACTAAAAGGGCTGTTTTACCCATTTTTTTAAAAAATATATATATTAATTTTCCACTTAAGAGTGTCACTCATGAAGCTCAGGTACAGCATGTGATTGATGACGTCTGAGTGTGGAAATCCAGGCTGGGCTTTACGCGTTTTCCTGCTCCAGAGGTTCTGGATGTGTTGGTTTGGGGGCAGGAATATCTTTTTCCATGTTGAATCGGCATTGCATGGAGGACAAAGTACTTCCCTGGATCCTGGGACGTATGGATTTGGCAGTCAGTAGCCTCCTGCTAAGTTTTTGGGGACAGGATCTGTTGCCTCTGAGATGTTTAAGCTCTGTCTGGGACAGCAGTGCAGTCTGGGTGTTATTTTTATAGCAGTTAAATAACTCCATCTATAGGGGTTTGGAGGGAGGAGGGAAAGGTCTAGCACTTGGTTCCTCTTAAGTGTGACTTGGTGGATTATCCGTGCTGAGGGTCATGTAATGCAGGAGGTGTCACAGACCTCTGCAGCCTCACACGTGGCTTCGTCATCCCCTGGCACTGCCTTTCTCTGGTGTCTTGGTGTTGGGCACATCTCCATGGATGTTTTCAGTGATGGTTGTCTTCACTGGTAACATCCACACTGGGTTTAGATGAGTCCTACCCAAGAGCTGTGATGGCAACCATTGCCCACGTTTACAGGGTGGGTCTTGCTGGTGTAATGCTTTACCATATGAGCCTCTTGATGGGGCTTTCTGGTTACATTATCTAGTAGAAGGTCCTGCCTGAAGATATGGGAGGAGACTGCTCTGAACTTGCAGAATTGGGCATCTGAGCATGAAGGGTAACATGTTTAGGCAACCAGCACTCTTTGAAAGTAGGCTCTTGAATAGGAGTGTAGAGACAGAGTTTAGGATGGATATTAGGAAGAACTTCTTCACCAAGAGGGTTTACCAAACATTGGAACGGGTTGCCCAGGGCAGTGGTGGAATCACCATCCCTGGAGGTATTTAAAAGCTGAGCAGACGTGGTGCTGAGGAACATGGATTAGTGGTGCTTTGGTCAGTGGTGGGTTGATGGTTGGACTTGATGATCTGAAAAGTCCCTTCCAACGTAGACAATTCTGTGATTCTCTGAAGAGCTTTGAAGACCCAATCTGATGTTCACAACACTGGTGTGATGGCCCAGGCGTGGAGAGGGTCTTATGTGATGTGTTTTGACGGTTGGCTGCTTGCACATGGCAATTCCCTGGCATCAGCAAAGCTGCTTCCCCAGGCCTGTCCCAACCTGGCCTCTTTTGCTTCCTCACTTAGGCAGTACTTACTCATTGCTGTGGTATCAAGCTTTCTTCCTCACATAAAATAAACATTTCCAATTGCAGGGATATGTTTTCCTTTTCTTTAGTAAAAAAAAAGGATGTATTTCAGAGGGATGTGATCCCTGAAACCTGGTCTCCGTCTCAGCATCATCTCCCCACCTTAAGTTATCACAACTATTTGTCAAGGAACACGCATTTGTTGACCCTGGCTGTGTTTTGAGCCACCCATTCCCTGCAGCCCTTCTTCATTCCAGCACTTGGAGGCTGTGGAGTTGGGAAACACGGAGGTGGATACTGAGCAGCCGCTGCCCAGCAGCTTAGAGAACCTTTCATCTCGCTCTACTTAAAACCTGCAGCCCTGAATTCACTCGGATGCAATACTAGAAGAAGACTACTTTAAATTATGCCTCTACTGTAGTTGACCACTCCTCTACACCTATTTAGCACAGAGAAAGTGACTTTTTTGTTTTATTTTATTTGTTTGTTTTGGAATTGTCCGAGTTGGAAGGGACCTCTAGAGCTCTTCCAGTCCATCTCCCCTGCTAAAGAAGGGTTGCCCAAAGCACATCACTCAGTATGGCATCCAGGTGGGTCCTGAAGGTCTCCAGAGACAGGGACTCCACACCCTCCCTGGGCAGCCTCTGCCAGGGCTCTGGCACCCACTTGCAGTGATTTCCTCATCCCAACTTGGGGCAGGTGTCCTAGGCTGGCTACCGACCTTCCTGCTCTCCCATCCTACTTCACAGCTTGTCTCAAAATGGAAATAACAATGCCTGCGGGCTCTCATGGCCCCTCACTGTCCCCCAACCTACACAGCATTTGGGAAGGGATGTCCAAAAGCTCTTGAAGTGCCAACTTTGTACTGGTTGCTGTTCTGTTTCTGCTGTGAGCTGTTCTGTCACACAGGCTTGGGGAACAAAGCAGGGAGAGCCAGGTGGTAGAGTGGCTCAAAAGCCTCTTTTGTTTGCTTTTTGCCCTTGAAAGGCAAAACGATGTCATGGAGGAAAGGTGAGGGCACAAGAAAGCTCCTCGTGACGTTAACACCTGAGCTTAGAAAGTTAATTGCATAACCTGCCTTACCACGCTCCTAAAGCATAGAATCAGAGTTAGAATAGGTTAGAATAGAATAGGTTGGGTTGGAACGGACGTTAAAGATCATCCAGTTCCACTCCCTGCTTTGGGCAGGGTCACCTCCCATCACACCAGGTTGCTCCAAGCCCCAACCAGCCTGGCCTTGAACCCCTCCAGGGATGGGGCAGCCACAGCTTCTCTGGGCAACCTGGGCCAGGGTCTCCCCACCCTCACACCAAAGTTCTTCCCCAGTTTTCATCTCAGTCTCCCCTCTTTCAGTCAAACCCTTCCGCCTCGTCCAATGGCTCCCCTCCCTCATCCAGATTCCCTCCCCCCCAGCTTTCCTGGAGCCCCTTTAGGGACTGGAAGGGACTCAAAGGTCTCCCCAGAGCTTTCTCTTCTCTTCTCCAGGCTGAGCAATCCCAACTTTCTCAGCCTGTCCTGACACCAGAGGGGCTCCAGCCCTCCCAGCATCTCTGTGGCCTCCTCTGGCCCTGCTCCAACAGCTCCTTGTCCTTCTTATGCTGAGAAATCTCACGTCTTTGTAGTGTTGCATCAAAAACATGAAGAGCCCAGAGCATCCTTCATGCTTTTTCAGGTTCTACTTGAGGGTGTCCCTGTTTGTTGCATCCCAGTGGCCTCCATTGTGCCGCATCCGGCACGGAGTTGGTTGATTTGAAAAGTAGGATCTGCACGAGGAGTGGCTTGGGGGCAGGTCAGCGAGGCAGTGATTAGCTTACAGGCTTAATCAAAGAGAAAGTTCTTAATAAGATGTCGTGTTTCCTGGCTGCTGATGGCAATGGGGGTGCAGCCACGAATGAAGAAACGCATCCCGCATTTTAAACCCTCCCTAGGAGAATAATAACGGGGAGGATAATAATGGCCCGAGCTCAGCGAGGTACAGGGAGGTTCTCTGAGGCAAACGGGCTCCCGTGGATCACAGAGAACAAGGAAAGAAAAAGAAGAAGGAGGGGGTGGGGGGGTAGAAAACCAGCTGGGCTGGAGCAGAACTGAATCCTGGAAGTGCTCCAGGTTTTGGAAAGCTGTAGGCTCCCGGTTCTTGATGGATCCCACATGGAGCATAACAAAGAGTGGAATATAACGCTACATTCATACCTTTTCTTTGGGAGTTGTGTGCCTCTGTTGTGGACTATGGGACTTTACCCTCAAGCCTAAAAATATCCCTAAAAATAGGGATAATTGACATATTCCTAAACCAAGGGAACGTGCCAGCTGACTGTGCAGATGATAAGGTTGAGCCCCCAGCACCTGGAGGTCATGGGGTGACGTGAGGATGGTTTGTTGAGCACTGCCCCCCTGATCACCATGTGTGATGAGATAAGAGAGGGTGAGGTGAAAGAGGGAGGGATGGATCAATTTGGAAAGCCATCAGCGTCCGTGAGAGGCGTTCTGGAGATGGATTTCAGGAAGCTGAGGCCTTCTCTGATGGTCAGCTGATCTCCAGCATCTCCGTGGCCTCCTCTGGCCCCGCACCAACAGGTCCATGTCTCTCCTGTGCTGAAGCCCCAGAGCTGGAGGCAGCACTTGGGGGGTGTCTCCAGAGAATGGAGCAGAGGAGCAAAATCCCCCCCCTCGCCCTGCTGGTTGAGCTGCTGGGGATGCAGCCCAGGGTGCTGGGCGGGGGGGCTTTCTGGGCTGCCAGTGCACATTGCTGGCTCCTGTTGAGCTTCTCATCCACCAGTGTCCCCTCAGGTCCCTCTCCTCAGGTCTGCTCTCCATCTCAGGCTGCGATGCAGATGAGCAGTGACTCTAGCCAGCCACGAGACCGGAGATTTTAAAGCCATTCTGGGCAGAGTCCTCATGCATCCAGTCCTCATGCATGAACTGAGTCTTCATTAGGTCTGGTGGATGCTACTGAAAGATTAATAATGCACTTAACGAGTCTTAGTTAAGGAGCCTGCTCTGGGCAGCAAGTGAACGTCCCTGCTGATGGGGCTTGAAAACCTGGAGAGCTAAGTGTTGGTTCCTATTTATTCCCTTTTATTTAGCATCTATATTTAATGCTTTGCCTCTTTCAATGGCTTTGCAAATACGAACGAACGAGTTGGAAAGTCACTGCCGTGCACTTAACGAGTGGAGCCCTGCTAATTAGTCGGGGCAGGGTGCTGACATTCAACAGGCTACTTCAGGTGTTCCTGTTTGCTTTCCTCCTTCCAGTCCAAGCTCTTCACTGATGGGGGAAATCCAAGATTCAGCAAAACTGCCTTCTGAAGGGATTTTCCTAGAAAGGAGGAGCAGGAACCTCTGTGCTCTGGAAAGAGGAGTTACACCAATGCATTTAATTTCCTGATTTAGAATGAGTTAAACTTGTCCCTCTTTTTTTTTTTGGGGGGGGGGGGATGAGGTATGAATGGCAAATGGATAAGGGAAGAAGTAGTTTTGGGGACATTTTGCATCGAATGAAAGATCTCTGTAGATACATCAGTAACTTGGATAGTGATACACGTGCTACATATAAGAATCAGGTAGTGTATTCCACGATGTGGGTCTTCTTTAAGAAGACCCTTCCTTTCTCTTTCTTGGTTTTTTTTTTTTTTTGGAACACTTATCAGATAGCATTAAAAAGAACACACCTGGCTGGAAATGTAGCTCTAATGAATTGCATTGCAGCAAATGAGACCATTTCAATAAATCCCTCATTTCAATAAATCCTTCGTGCACGTTTTAGACCTTAATCAAGCAGTCAGCCTGTTTGACAGTGCCTTGCCCTGAGCTGGGTAATTTCACCCCTGTTGGAATAAGGCTTATTCCATAGAAGGTGATTAATGAATTAGGAGTTGTAGGTCATTCTGTCACTAGAGTCGCTGTGAGGTGTGATTCTCTTTTGCATCTGTGCCCAAGAGATAGTTTTCTGAGCGCCTTCTACTGCTGGATGACTTCTTGCCTCCCAACCCATCCAAAATCACCCTGCAATATTAATGGGAATGTGGTGGAGCGAGGAATGAATGCAGGGGGAAACTGGGTTGCTTTCAGGGGGTTATCCTGAATTTGTGGCCAAGAGCACCTTCCAGTCACACGAATATTGATGGGAGCTGAGCTTGCTTTCTCCATCCTGGTGGCTACAGTTTGCACCGTGCTTCTCCACTGGTGGCCTGTGAATAATTCAGTGGGTTAGTCCTTGAAACAAGTGGAGCTGGTCAAAATAGTCCATGTCTTTCATCTCTCCACCTTTCCCTGGTGACCTTGATGGGAACCCCTACAAGTATCCTGAGGGGTCTTCAGAGACATCGGGTTGAGAACAGCCCTGAGCTCTTCCTTACTTTATAACTCAGTAGATCATCCATGGGTGGTTTGAGGACAGCATCATATAGATTAGCATTGGTGGTGTAGCCTTAAATATTATTTCATTGCTGTAAGAGTTTCAAAGTCCTCTAAGCTTTCCTTGTGCTGCTGAGTTTCCTTGCAGCCCTTCGGTTCCATACAGTGTGTTGTCTTCAACTTCATGCAGCAGCAGAAATAGGATTGAGGTGCACAGTAGCAAAACCGAGGCAAAGCAACCACAAGTAGCCCAAATAAGAATGAAAAAGAAGTGTGGAAGGGTAAAAATTACCCAAATCCTAGTATTTGTCGGGGTTGGTGAGTGAGTGGTTGGGGTGATCCAAGACATCTGTATTTTTGCTGCTTTGCAGACAGAGCTAACGGGTGTCTTTTTCATGCCCTAAATCCCAGCTGTGACCTCTAAGCCCAGGAGGAACATGTCTCTGGTCCCATCCTTCTTCCTTCCTGCTTCATCTTCTCTCTGACTCTGCCCTTTTTGCTGTGCAGAGACCCCCAGCCCCTTCCTGGGTGTTTCCCCTGCGAAGCCCTGCACAGCCCCTCCTTGGGTGCTCCTTTCCCGGTCCTTCCATCCCCTCCAAGACATCACCTCGGGGATGACACTGATGCTTTTTAAGCCTCCCAGCAGCGCTGTGGCGTTGGGTTCATCCCCAGCACCGAGAGGTTTCCACAGTGCCCTTAGGGAGGCTGGGGAGATGCTCGGCTGGAGGGGAACGCGTCCAGCACACATCAGCTGCTACACAGCCGCCCGCTTTATCCGGCATCAGGCTTGGATAATCCCCTGTGCCTGTAAACGTGATGCACATCAAACAGTGCAGAGGAATTCCCCTTTCCCTCTCCCGCCTCCCAGCCTTGGCTCCCTCCTCTATTTTCCCTTTAAATTTTAGGAACCGGAGAGCGGATTGCGGCTGACACACATTTGTAGCCGTCTCCATGGCTACAAGAGACGGGCGAGTCGTATGCGGAGCCTGTTCATTGTTAAGTTTCTAATTTCAGTGAGGTCACTGGATGGATGGTTTTTCTCCTTTTTTCTTTTTCTGCTGCTCAGGTATGCCCTGGAGAGGGATGAGAGCTGTCAGTGCCCTTGCCTCCCCCCGGCTTCTCCAGGCACGATCCCTTGCTGCATCCCTGCTATCATAGAATCATAGAATCATTCAGGTTGGAAGACACCCTTGGGATCATCAAGTCCAACCATCAGCCCCACTGTACAAGTTCTCCCCTACACCAGATCCCTCAACACCACATCTAATCTACTCTTAAACACAGTATTCTTGGAGTAAAAAGCACTAGGAACCAGTCTCCAGTTTTTGAAGCTTCTGTACTTTTTTTTCCCATCTGCCCATTCCTCTAGGTATTCAGCTCGTGGCCACCTTGGCAATTCCCATTTNCTCCAGCACCTCGATATCTCTCTTGTGTTGAGGTGCCCAGAACCTCTTCTTTTGGAGATCTCATCTCCCCTTCCTTCTGTCTCCTTCTCTTGCTCACAGCCTTGCAAGCACAGGCATCCCCGGGCACTGACCATCGATGGGCAGCCAGTGGGATGCTGAGGAAAAGTTAAGGTGCAACAGGCGTTGCTGGCCACTCACAAGTTCTGCCTGAGGAGAAAGGATGCAGCATTACCCATGTCTTGAAGGGAAGGGGAGTGGGACAGAGACATCAGTTATGGATTGACTTTGAAGGTGGCAGAGCCCTGGAAGAGGCTGCCCAGAGAGGTGGGGGAGTCTCTGACTGGCGAGATTCAAAACCTGCCTGGATGGGTTCCTGTGCAACCTGCTCTAGGAGGAACTGCTTTGACAGGGGGTTGCACTAGATGATCTCCAGAGGTCCCTTCTAACCCAATAGCATTCTGTGATTCTGTGAAAAAAAAACCCCACACCTGCACACAGACTTAGGAGTTTTTACAAAGCTTTGTTTAAAATGAGGTGGAATTTGGTGTTCCAAATTAGGATTAACACTGCCTCCCTTCTCAAGTCATCCTCTGAGGGGTTGGAAGGAAAAAGATAATGTCCCTTGTGTAGATGCTGTGGAACTCAAGTGACCTTGCTCGTATTTCCCCACAACTGTGTGGTCTCCCTGCCTCTTCCCAGAAGACATGCAGAAATCTGATAAACAAATTTGGCCACACAACACTGTTCTGGGCCCTAGGTCTCCTTGATGACACAGTGGGAGCCATGTTGGGCTGTAATCATCGTCTTTGTGGTCTTTTCTCTGTTCATTGTCTGAACTGATACGAGCTGTGTTGTAGCCTGACAGAGTGATGCATCTGAAGGGTGAAGGTGGAGGGCTGTGTTGCTTCTCCCAGGGAGCACGAAGTCGGCTGGGCTGGTGGTGGAAGAGTGTATTGGATGAGGGGAGGACACCTGCTGTGATTTGTGTATGCCCTCTGTTGGGAATGGTCACTGCCTGGGAATTGTTTGCATCAACATGAATTTCCATCAGCCAGAACCGTCACAACGCTCAGCCATGTGTGGATCATGAGTTTTCCAGAGATGAAACCTATTCCTTGACGATTTTGACTCACTCTAGGGGCACTTGCGCAGTCAACAAGATCTTGAGCTAGCTGGTGGCAAAATGGAATGTCAGGGTGCTGGCCACAATTTGCCCAGTTTGGCCAAGATCAGATCCTGCCAGGGAATGGATGTGCTCAGGCTCTTCTCCCTAGTGGCTTGGGTTAAGCTCTTGGCTCTTGTAGCAGAGACTTGAGGCATTGTGTTATCATTCCAAAACAGGAGCAAAGAATGGACAGCTGGTATGGTCAAGGTAATGAGTGATCCCATGGACCTTGCTTTGTCCAACATGTGGTATTTGTCCCATACAAACCCCTCCTCCCTCAAAGAAAATAAACCCAAGACCTGTGTTTGATCCATGTGAGAACAGGTCTGCCACAACCTGCAAAGCAGCTTCTCCAGTGGGTTGTCAGGCAAAGAAGAGGCCATCTGTCCTCTTCTTGTCTTTTGGTCCCAATGCAAGACTCTTCCAGTGGGTACTCTATGGATTTGACTGGATTTGACTTTCCTTGTGTATTATGAATGCGTGTGTGTCTGTGCTGGACTAGTCTTTGAAAGCCTGAAGAACAGAAACCACTATTTCTTGACTTTGAAAAGGCAAAAACAAACGTTGGGACGTTGTAGGGGGGGGACAAATACCTCTTCTGCTGCGATCACTGATGTCCTCTCTCTTTTTTTTTTGGACTGTAAATGGAAAGTGGGAGAAGATGGCACATTTGAACTCCAGTGTCCCTGTGCTACCTTTAAATGTCCTCCATGAGCGGGTCGGTCAGCAGCCTGGCTGAAACCCCCATGGGTGTGCTAATTGAATTAAATCCCTTCGCATAAAGCACTGGACTCTTAAGGTCAATGTGCAATGAGACTCATAGCCATAATTGAGGTATTCGTTCACTCATGTGCATGCTGGAAGAAAGGCTTGTCTGATTGACGTACCTACTGATGAGCTCCTTGAGGAAGGATTTGCCTGACATTTCAGGTCCAGCTGGTTTGTTTGGGAAGGTCTTCATGCTTCCTACCCACCAAAATGAGTTTCCTTTACCTGACTCATTCCCTCTCCCTGTAGCTTCACTGAAAAGGTATCTTATCAGGTGAAAACAAAATATAAGTTTTTTCTCACTAGCGACGTTAAGGGATGAACCAGTCCCACCAGCAGAGCCTCAGATCGGCACTGGGTGGAGGCATGGGGTTTGTGGTAGACCAGCCTGCACTGACCTGCCCCAAATAAAGGCATTTGATCCTTCTGGTGTTAGTACAGGGCCATTTTCTTTTGCTTCTTCGCTTTTTGAAATAGACAGTGAGCAGTTAGAATCATAGAATCATAGAATCGTTTAGGTTGGAAGAGACCCTTGGGATCATCAAGTCCAACCAGTTCCCAGGGCTTTATTTTTTTAGGGGAGACGAAGGAGCAGTTGAGTAGAGGAGAGATTAAATCCCATCTGGGGAGTGAGCGAGAAAGCCCCTCGTTGGAGGCTGATGTTCTGGTTGGGGCTTTGCAGGAGATGAAATACTTTGGGTGGATTAATCCGAGCAGTAACACTTGGGTATCCCGGCGTGTCGTGATTCATAGCATCATAGACTTGGTTGGAAGAGACCTTTAAGATCATCAAGTTCAACCATTAACCCGACACTGCCAAGTTACTACTAACCCATGACAAGCATTGCTCCTTCACATGGAATGGTTCCTTGACATGGAACAGTTCCTTGACAGTTCCATGATTCCTTCTGCTTTGGGACAAAAAAACCCCAAACAATACAAAACAGATGTTTCTGAGCAGGGCGGGTGTGATTATGAGAGGGAATGATGTTGGGTTCAACCTTACGGGTCGTCACCACCAGGCATGGGAATGGACCACTCTCAAGAAGAGCAGGATGGCTGTTAGGTGCCTGCAGGAAAACTGAGTGGCTCTTGTGGTGGTCTAGTAAGAGAAAGGGCCGTTTCTTCTCCTGGAGAGCATGGGGGGATTGATGAGCCATTGCAAGAGAAGCAAAAGCACGTTGAGGACTTGGTCTGAGTCCCCAGCAGGAGCTTGGGACGTGGCAGATCACAGTGGGTAAGTGGAGATCACCGAGCTCTTGTCAGCTCGGAGCTGAGGCTGGATAAAACCCTGACTTTCTGCCAGCAGAATGACAGAGATCTTGTCCATTTTCTGCCAGAGTTTGTCCTTTTCCCACTACTTGTAGGCTACAAAAAGGTCATATTACAAGGACAAATCCAGTCCCCGGTCTTAGAGAAGGGCTCTTATTGCTCTGGAGTGAAAACAATAAAATCAAATAATGCCAGACTTTGCAGTAGTCCCTCTGTACAGAGAGCTCTAGAGGCTTTGCTGTCTCCCTAGGAGAGAAATGACAGTCTGGGGGTTAACTCTTCTGCTTCAGTAATTCCTCAGGGTTGATTTTGGCTTTGGTGTGGAATATCTCTTCAGAATTTTTGTTTGCTGGCTGACATTTTAATAAAAATATTTTATTTCGTGTCTGTAGGACTTAAAAAAATAATTGAGAGGGCAGGCAAAGGGGGGGGGGGTAGCTTTTTATATTCCTAAAGATCCTTGCTTGGGAAAATATATGTTTTCTGAGAAAGTCTGTGCGCTCCAGGAGCTAAGGATGAAGGCTCCTGCTTCACCAGGAGAGAACAGGAGGCTCCAGCAAATGCCCCATCCCAGGGGAGCTGCTGAAACATGGTGCTAAAAAGCTAAAAGAGATGTGGTTTTGGGTCCCTCACAACAAGAATGACTTTGAGGTGCAGGAACGGGTCCAGAGAAGGGCAACAAAGCTGGTGAGGGGGTCTGGAGAATTAAGTCTTGTGAGGAGCAGCTGAGGGATCTGGGGGTGTTCAGGCTGGAGAAAAGGAGGCTGAGGGGAGACCTTCTCACTCTCTACGACTCCCTGAAAGGAGGGTGTAGGCAGGGGGGCTCAGTCTCTTCTCCCAAGGAACAGGCGGTGGAACAGGATACCCAGAGAGGGTGTGGAGGCTCCTTCTCTGGAGACATTCAAACCCCACCTAGACACATTCCTGGCCAGCCTGCTTTAGATGACCCTACTTTGGCAGGGGTTTGACTAGGTATCTCCAGAGGTTTCCTCCAACCCTGACCATTCTGTGATTCGGTGGAAAGGATGGTGATGAACTCAGAGCACATAAGGTGGACCAGCTAGCAGAGTTCCCAGCCACGCTCAGGGTGTTAGGAAGAGCCATGGTCCGTTTCCAAGAGGTGGTTTGGGTGGACCCTCCTGCCCAAGGGCAAGAGGTTTTAGCTGCTACAGGACCACGTGCTGGATTTTGCAATGCTGATCTTCTTCTTCTTGAATTGCAGCCTTGACCATCGCAGGGTTTGGCCTCAGAGGCTCCACGGTTTCGTTTTTAGCCGGACACACTTACGAATAGAAGCTGTCAAAAGGCCATTTCTGAAGTCAGTACATCAGGCCGATGAAGGTTATTTAGACACACACACACAAATTAATTGGTTTTTTCTTTGACTGTGTGGAAAAAGTCGTACTGTCAAAACTATTAAAAGAAAAATCTGTTGTTCTTACCAGCTCCCTGCTCCCAGTTCACAAAGTAAGACTGCGCTGTAGATAATGGTAAATAGCTCGATGGTGAAGGCTAAGCTCAGGCATATTTTTAACTGGTTTGGGCAACAGGAGAAGGAGGAGGAATGTTGCTTGGCTGGATTGGAAAGCCATATTTCCTGTCTCTCCCCTCTCCCTCCTCTTGTGCCTCAGATGCTCAGGTTTTGCAATGGAGAGGCAGAGACTGGGTCTCCTCCTGCAGCAGCATCCTGACAGAGCCAGGCTTTCACATACGCTCCAGCTCTGCCGTATATTCAGTCCTGGTGTATTAATGCCAAATGTTAAGTACCACCACTCTTTGTCGTGCGTGGACAGGGGTACGTATAAGGGCTCTGGGGAGATCTTGTAGCCTTCCAATATCTAAAGGGAACCTACAGGAGAGCTGGAGAGACCCTGGCCCAGGCTGCCCAGATAAGGTGTGGCTGCCCCATCCCTGGAGGTGTTCAAGGCCAGGCTGGATGGGGCTTTGAGCAACCTGCTCTAGTGGGAGGTGTCCCTGCCCATGGCAGGGGGGTTGGAACTTGATGATCTTTAAGGTCTCTTCCAACTCTAACCATTCTATGATTCTATGACAAGACCAGCTAGCCCATGGTCGTGGCTCCTTGCAGGCACAGTCTGGGTGTGCAAGTGTGAAAGCTCACCAGGGCCATGTCTCTGAATTTGCACTGAGAAACTGACCAGGGGAAGGACACAAGGCTAAGTCCTCCTCCAGGCTCACCCCAAGGAGTGGGTGTAGATCACTCTCCAAGGGTTTGCCTTGGTCCAGAAGTGTGGTTGGGGTAGGGAGGGCATTGAGTCCCAATCCCTGACTGTGTTTCAGAGTCAAAGAGATGTGGTGTTGGGGGATCTGGTGTAGGAAAGAACTTTGTAGAGTAGGGCTGATGGTTGGACTTGATGATCCCAAGGGTCTTTTCCAACCTGAATGATTCTACAAGGCTCCGGGGAGACTTTATAGCAGCTTTCCAGTACCTGAAGGGAGCTACAGGAGAGGTGGAGAGGGACTCTTTGTCAGGGGGTGGAGTGACAGGACAAGGGGTAATGACTTTAAATTGAAGGGGAGATGTAGATTAGATACCTGGAAGAAATTCTTTCCTGTGAGGGTGGCAGAGCCCTGGAACAGGATGCTCACCCAGAAAAGCTGTGGGTGCTCCATCCCTGGAAGTGTTCAAGGCCAGGCTGGATGGGGTTTTGAGCAACCTGCTCTAGTGGGAGGTGTCCCTGCCCATGGCAGGGGGGTTGGAACTTGATGATCTTTAAGGTCTCTTCCAACTCTAACCATTCTATGATTCTATGACAAGACCAGCTAGCCCATGGTGGTGAGTCCTTGCAGGCACAGTATGGGTGTGCAAGTGTGAAAGCTCACCAGGGCCCTGTCTCTGAATTTGCACTGAGAAACCAACCAAGGGAAGGACACAAGGCTAAGTCCTCCTCCGGGCTCACCCCTACCACTAAATTGTTACCACGGTCCTGGGCACAGTTTTGGCCCAGACCCACTCTCCCTTCTCCCAGACAATATCTGGGCCTGCTTGAGGGTTTAGCGTGGAGGCTTTCCAACCGGCACGATGCCAGCCCGTTTTGGAGGACGGGCAAGTTTGGCCATATGGATGTGAGCTGTGCCATGCTGCTTGCCCTCAGAGAACTGGCCCTGACCCATTTTATTTCCGAGCAGGGACGTGGGACGTGTGTCCCGGAGATGCTGGATGTGTGCGCCGCCTCGTCAGGCTGTGGAAGCAAAGCTGCCCTTTGCCAGGTGTCTGGAAGGTTTAGGGAGTGTTAATGAGAAAACTAAACCCTGCTGGTTGCCACCCCTCCCCGGGACACCACTGATGAACATCCAGTGTTCTCTGTGCATGAAAGCAGAAAACCCCATATTCAGAGCATTTACAATCAAAACACGGGGGAAACTGAGGCACAGAACTCCTCTGGCCTACTGGGATTCAGATACGGGATCTACATACTCTGGGAACCATCGCCAAAGGAGGTGATGGTTTGATGTGGGTGATGGGTTTGGGTTAGGCAAATCAAGGTAAAACCAAAGTCAGGAAACAGGTTGCTCCATAAATAGTCAGTGTCATTGAATCATAGATCATGTAGTCCATTGACCTAACTCTGATGAAAACCATCACTAAACCATATCACTAAGCTCTGGGTCAACCCATCTTTTAAATACCTCCAGGGATGGTGTCTCAGTCACATCCCTGGATGGCCCATTCCAGTGCTAATAATCCTTTCAGTTTAAAAATGTTTCCTAATAAATCCTTTCAGTTTAAAAATGTTTCCTAATATCATAGAATCATACAGGTTGGAAGAGACCCTTGGGGTCATCAAGTCCAACCATCAGCCCTGCTCTACAAGTTCTCCCCTACACCAGATCCCTCAAAACCACATCTAATCTATTCTTAAACACAGTCAGGTACTCTTAAACACAGTCCACTCTGAACCTCCCCTGGTGCAACTCTGAGGCAACTGTTGTCCTATTGGAAGGGCTCATCCAATCCTTCCAGCTCCTCTCGTGTAGGAACTGTTGAGAGCCCTTGGTGTGGATGGGGATCTGCCTGCCAGCATTGAATTTACCAGATACAAACCACCCCTGATCTGGGAGCTGGTCAGTAGTATTAATGTGAGGGGACTTGAGCTCAGACACAGGCCTTCAGCATCCTGGTGTGCACCACATTGTCCTCCTGTGGGGTGGAGGTTAAGCTGTGGACCTCATTGTGGAAGAGAGCTATGCATGCTGGAAGTTTTTTGTAGCTTGAAAAGACATCAGAATTAGAAAGTTAGGAAAAAAACCCACCTTATATAGGTTGGACCTGATCTGGAGGTTGCTGGAGGTTTGGAGTGTTGTGGGAAATTACCATTTTTCCCCAATTTGTATGCTCTCCTTGCGAGTCAGTTATTGACTGTTGTTGGAGGCCGAAAAGGGATGAGCCTGACCCAGCACAGCAGTTTCATTTATTCAAGCATTTAGGATGGAAAAGGCATTTAAGATCATTGAGTCCAACCGTTTCTGAGATCTTACACAGGTTTGATCCAGCTTAGGCCATTCAAGGGACTCTGGATTTGTGACCCCGCTTTGGACATCTCTAGATCATTCAAATTCTGTGATAGGATGGCAACTTAAAATGCACAGCACTCAAAAAGCTTTACACAGGCTTGGGAGGAGAAGTCTTTTGGGCTCCAGGGGGCTAATAATAGCTCAGAGGCAGCATCCCATCTGCTGTATGGCTTTGGAGCTGTAGTAGAAACTCCACCTCCCCACCAAGGTGACAAGCCTCCATCTCTGAGGACACATCCATCTAACCACAGCCTTCACTACAGGGAGCCAGGCTGGTACCTAACGTGTTGCAGACCACACAGCTCCTAAAATGAGCCCTTTCTCCAGACTTTTGAGCTGTGTTAACCAAAAGTCCTCTTTTAAGTGGTGGGGGGACTGGTTCCCAGTGCTGCTCGCAGAACGTACTCGGTGTTCATCTGCATAAGGTGGAAGAACAGCCCTGCTGAATTAATAAAGAGCAGAGCTTGGCTGCTCTAAGTGGCTTTGATGTTAATGTGAACTGGCAGGAAGTGGAGTGGGAGGAGCGCACCGGCTCTCGGGTGAAGCTTCACCTGGTGGGAGCAGAGGCAGGAGCTGACCTTGAAGAAAACTCAGCTTGGATGTGGACAACTGTGAGCGACTTGAAAGGGCTGCATTGCTCTTCAGCATCGGTACCGGGGACTCATTCGGTGCTGGGTTAGCAGTCATGTTACACTGAGGGCGCCTGTAAGCACAACTGGATGGTGCTTCCCAGGTCCAGAAGGACAGGGAACTGCTGGAGAGGGTACAACAAAGGGCTACAAAAATGATGAGGGGACTAGAACATCTCTCTGATGAACGAAAGGCTGAGGGACTTGGGTCTTACTAGTCTGGAGAAGGGGACACTGCAGGGGGATCTCGTTGATGCTTATAAATACTTAGAGAGTGGGTGCCAGGAGGATTCGGCCAGTCTTTTTTCTTTTGCCAGTGGCACCTGTGGAGTTGGGATCCAGCATCTGAGGAAAATTACCCACACGGTTGTGCTTCTACCTAAACTACACGAGGCTCAGAGTTTGGGGCTGAGAGGATGTCAGACAGCCCAGCCCCAAACCTACCAACAGTCTTCGGATGACCATCAGATCTTCTGTAGGAGGAGGAGAGCAAGACCTTATTTGCCTCATTGATCTGAGAGCATTCAGGCCCATGGTTTCAGAGGCCTTTCTACCCACTTGCTGGAGTGAAAGAAGACTGCCAGACTGGTTTGGTATCTTCAGGTATCAGACCACGTCTTATGGCGACAGTCAGTAAACGCCACAAGTATATTAATTTAATAATAGCTCATAGGAGGTTTTTAAGATAAACACTTGAACAGTACATGGCGTGGTCCTGAGGGATTCTGAGCTATATAGGCAGACAGGGATGTAAAGAAATGCTAAAGTAACTAGGAACCTCCATTTTTTAGAGGAATAATAGCTTTGCTCTACAGTATTTTGAGCCAGCCACGAGATGTCTCTGTGGCAGTTCAGCATTCCTGGACATGGTCCTTGGTCAACAAGAGAGACAAAGCTGGAGCTGGAGAGTGTTCATTCATCATTATCTCTTTTTTTGTGTTGTTTCTTTTTTTGTAAAAACACCTCATGATTAGGATTTTCTTCTTAAGATACACCTCATATTTGGGGCTTAGAATTCCTCTGGCATTGACACTATGACACGAAGTTGGGTGGGAGTGCTGATCTGCACGAAGGCAGGGAAGCTCTGCAGAGGGACTTGGATAGATTGGATGGGTGGGCCGATGTTAATGGCATGGGCTTCAACAANAATCATAGAATCAGATAGGTTGGAAGAGACCCTTGGGATCATCAAGTCAAACCATCAGCCTTACTCTACAAGTTCTCCCCTAATCTCCCCTCCTCGTCAGTCTCTACAACTGCTTGAAAGGATGTTGTAGAGAGGTTGGTGCTGGTCTCTTCTCACGGGCAATGAGCGATAGAAGGAGAGGGAATGGCTTCAAGCTGCAGCAGGGTAGGGTTAGGCTGGACATTAGGAAAGAATTCTTCCCAGCAAGAGTGGTCAGAGCCTGGAATGTGCTGCCCAGGGAAGTGGTGGAGTCCCCATCCCTGACTGTGTTTCAGAGTAGATGAGATGTGGTGTTGGGGGACATGGTGTAGGGGCGAACTTTGTAGAGTGGGAAAGATGGTTGGACCCTATGATCCCAAGGGTCTCTTCCAACCTGAATGATTCTATGAGTCTGTGATTCTAGTGGCACCTGCCTGAGCGGTGGGCACTCTTTTCCAGCTCCTTGCAGGCACTGGATTTGTTCTAACGGGTACCTCTCAATATCCCTTTGCTAAGATCAGCTCTCGGTTTTATTCCTCCTACCACGCATTTTCACAAAGACCCAGTCTGCTCCTAATAAACTCGGCGTGTTGGCAGCCAATCCTCTGATACTTCTGAAGCAAGTGCCTCTGTTTCTACTAACACAGGCAACTCGATTTGTAAACAGATACTTAAGTGGGTGTTTTTAGCGGTATAGCAGATGGTCAATACAGCTGCCTTCTCTCCCTTCTCTGCATTCGCTCCCCCTCCTCTACAATTACAGTTTCTTGCCATTTTTCTCTGTAATGTGGATTCGTTTTTTTTTAACCAAAAGAAAAAAAAT
>VZTM01041203.1:317108-367628 GCA_013400555.1 Jacana jacana | reverse complement strand
TCACTCTCCTCCCCCCCTCCCTCCTCCTTCTCCTCTTCCCTCTCCTCCTCCTCCTCCTCCTCCTCCTTCTCCTCTTCCTCCTCCTTTTCCTTCTCCTTCTCCTTCCCCCAAAACCACTCCTGCACATTATCTCAGCTTTGACTTTTGAGGAGTCAATAGTTTCTTTCAGCAGAAACATGTTTTGGACTCGTGGCAGTGCCACCTGGCTTCGTTGCTGATTGTGAGCCCATGAGGAACCTGGGTAAACTGAGGCACGGAGGGAAGCACGTCTCAGAGCTCAGCACTTTGGGGCACCGTGATGGACAAAAAAACCCAACAGGGTTCAAAGCCAAGTGTCTGGGAGCAAAGGGCACCAAAACTGCTTGGGTGGGTCAGGCTTTTCGATGGGGTGTCTATTTTTTTCATGCAATAATTACTGCTTGGTTATTGTCTGTGTAGATGGGAAACAGCCCCAGGAAAAGTGTCCTCCCAAAGCATAAATAGAGGTTTCATCTCTTGTGCTTCCCAAGGAACCTTACAAAGCAGAAACCCCGAGCTCCTGACCACTTGTTAGAGCTGAGCAGAAGGGAACCTCGTGCCCTTGGAGTTTTGGGGACTTGGGCTTGTGAAGGTGAAGTTGGTGGGGAAATCCTTGCGGCGTGAAGCGCGGCTCCTGCCTGGTTCTACAGGTGGCTGATAAAAAGAGAGAGGGGGAGGTTTTTGGTGGGCTGGTTGGGGCTGGAAGTGGTGTGGGAAGAGAGGGTGATGCACCTGAGGGATGGAGGGATGGGAGGTGGGGGACGTGGTGCTCATGGAAGGGGGTGAAGGAGGCTTCATGTCACGCTTGAGCTCGGGTTGTGCACATGCCTTTTGCATGGCAGACTGTTTTCTTTGCCCCCCCCTCCCCGACTCCTCTCCCACCATGAGGTGGTGGACAAGGTGGCAGGGTGTCAGAGAAGATGGATGCAGGACTTGGGCAAAGCATCCTGGCATCTCCTCGGCTCCCCAGTGGCTCCAGCTCCTGAAATGACCCCTTTGCTCACCGCAGGACCCACCGCTTTCTCTGTAGCAGTGGTGCACTAGAGAAGGGGATGGGGGAAGGAAAGCAACAGAGAGGAGGAGGAGGAGGAGGCTGGGAACTGATTACGTGGGAGGCATTTTGTCCAGCACCGGCAGCAGCAACGAGGATGCAGATGAAAGGGGAGGAAAGGCGACGGTGAGGATGGCTCAGTGTGCCCATGGGTGGGCTGGCACTGATGGTACCCAACTCACCACCCCCCGCTACACACACCCCCCTCTACCCCAGGGCACCCCACTTCTCCACCCCCGGCGGGGCTGTGCGTCTGCCGGGGTTGGGATTAAGATGGATGGGTTGGTGAGAAGGGTTTGGTGTGACTGGAATAGAAAGCACAGTGGCTTCGTGCTGACTCGAGGGCACGGATCCAGAAAATAGCATTGCTCGGAAGATGATTACTTTACTATTGGAGCTTGTCCTTAAAATAGCAAGCTCGCTCCTCGGTGCCCCTCCTTGCCCTTCGCCTGTGCCCATTCCTGGGGATGGCTGTGAGATTCCTGGGGTGTCCTTTTCCCCCCTCCCCGCTAGATTCCGTGTTTATTTCCTTATTATCCACATCTCGTTGTACTTTGTAAGGATGTCCTTGAAGGCCTCCTGGTTGGCGCTTAGCTGGTGGGGGGAGGCAGAGCTCAGCTCTGACTGTCACTTTTATGGCAGGGGAGGGATTGGGAGGAGCTGGCGCTGCCTGAGGAAAATCAGGGCAGCCGTGGGGCAACGAACGCAGGGTGGGAGACCCCACGCCTGGGGTGATGCTGGGATGTCACCCAGGAGCATCGCTGGGGAACACCGAAGCCTTTCCCTGGGTGCCTCCTTCTGGCTGTGAGCCCTAAGGCAGGGTCTAGCAAGGACGTGCCATGATGACATGCCATGACACCAAGCTGTGTGGTGGTGTCGATACACCAGAGGGACTGGATGCCATCCAGAGGGACCTGAACAAGCTGGAGAGGTGGGCTCAGGTGAACCTCATGAGGTTCAACAAGAGCAAATACAGGGTTCTGCACCTGGGCCAGAGCAATCCTCACTCTCAATACAGACCAAGGGATGAGGTGTTAGAAAGCAGCCCTGAGGAAAGGGACTTGGGGGTGCTGGTGGAGGAGAAGCTGGCCATGAGCAGGCAGTGGGCACTTGCAGCCCAGGAGGCCAATCCCATCCTGGGCTGCATCAAAAGGTGTGTTACCAACAGATCCAGAGAGGGAATTCTGCCACTTTGCTCTGCTCTGGTGAGACCTCCCCTGGAGTCCTGTGTCCAGCTCTGGAGCCCTCAAGAGAGGAAGGACATGGACCTGATGGAATGAGTCCAGAGGAGGGCCACGAGAATGCTCAGGGAGTTGGAGCACCTTTGCTACAAGAACAGGCTGAGGGAGCTGGGGTTGTTCAGCCTGGAGAAGAGGAGGCACTGGGCAGACCTCAGAGCAGCCTTCCAGTCCCTGAAGGGGCTACAGGAAGGCTGTGGAGGGTCTGTTTCCAAAGGCCTGCAGTGACAGGACGAGGGGCAATGGTTTCAAGCTGGACAAGAACAGATTTAGATTGGATATTAGGAATAGTTTCTTTCCTCTGAGGGTGGTGGACCACTGGAACAGGTTTCCCAGGGAGGTGGTTGAGGTCCCTTCCCTGGAGATATTCAAGGTGAGGCTCGAGGCAACCTGGGCAACCTGTTCTAGTTGGGGGTGTCCCTGTTGACTGTGCAGAGGTCGGACTACATGGTCCCTTCCATTTCTATGATTCCATGATGCTCTGTGGTTGATGCCCCAACCCGAAGCCATTCACATGCTCTGGTTCTGGCCACTGGGTGGTTTTTTTCATGGGCAACAAGTGGCCGGGAGCGAGAGTGAGAAAAACAAAGCTGAAAACAGAGCAAGGAGCAACCCAGGGCACTCGCTGGTCCCTTGGAGCCAAAGCTTTCAGCACAAGCAGATCCTCGTGCTGTCACCATAGGGGGACAGTGAAGTCCATGCCATGTCCCACGGGTGCATTTGCGTCTTCTGCTCTGGCGTAGAGAATGCCACCCGTGGCAAAGGAGTCATCAGTGCCGAAGGCTGGAAGGGGAAGCAGCAAACCTCTTCCACCGGCCCAGCTAGGAGACCATGAGTCAGAGACCTCAGCAAGGGTTCTGAGCTCATTTCAGGGCTAAACTTAGTTCAGAGAGTCCCAGCAGCCACTCGGGAGCGTTGCCACGTTGGGATGGATGCCCTGTAGCAGCATTTTGTAGGCCAAGCCACCCGGTTATTATTGTTAATGTTAAAAATATTCTCTGCTGACTTATAGAGGCTTCTGCTCTTGTGAGGCTGTCTCCGTGTGGATGTCCCATGTCTTCTCATGTCCCAGCTGTACATGAAATACTGATTCCTTGCAAAGGGAAGGGGAATGAGATTTCTAGAACTGGGGATGTCCTGGGAGACGAAACCTGGGGTCACAAGGAGAGAGGGGAAGAGCGGTGAGTTATCCAGGGGAAAGCAGGGGGAGGATTAGGGTGGCTGTACCTGTAGCTGCCATTTGGCTGTCTTCATTGCCCATTTATGATGGCACCGGTTGGCCAAGACCAAGGAGCACTGACCCACATAACACCCAGCCATGGGGCAGGGAGCATGACTGTTCCCTCAAAGCATTATAGATACAGCCACCCTCCTTCAGATGACACAAGCGTTTAGTAATATGGACCTGCCCCTAAAAACAGAGCTTTTGTCACCCATTTTCCCAGCCTTGGGGTAGCCTCAAGCAAACTGGGCTATGCAATTCCACCGGTGTTATTTTCAGCATGGGAGACACCAGACTCTGCAGTCCTGGGGCCAAGCTGCTTGGGTGTGGTTTCCACTGTGACAACATGGGGCTCTGATGGGTCTGAAGTGCTTCTGGCATCTCTTGCCCTCCCTGAAAGATGGAGATGATCTTCAGTCTCACCTACACAAACAAATTAGAAGGTGCAAGGGTACTTTATCAGTCCCACTACTAAAATGATGTCATGGTTGCTGACCCAACTTTGACCTGGTCAAAGTAGACCAACCCAGGTGGTTGCTGGATTGAGCCTGGGAGTTAGCCCAGACTGGTCCCTACTTTGCCCAACAGGCAGCTCAGGTGCAACCACTCTACTTTGTGGAGCGAGGATTTGGTGGTGTTGAAGTGTTTTTAGGGCCAGAGCTGGATAAGGAGCTCTAAAAGCTATACATACATTTGTTTATTTATTTAAAATTATGCAAACAGCTGCATGGACACGCTCATGGTAGCTTCAGCTGGCCTTTTTTCTGCTTAATTAATGATGACGACTCTTGCAGCGTGCTTGGCATTCACTTAAAAAACAAAGTGTCATGAAGGAAGCGGTTATTTCTTCTGTCCCTTCTTAGTAATACTGCTAAACCAGTTCTGAACCAGCTGAAGACAAACTTAGAGGAGCACTTTGGACTCCAGGGTAAGATCTCTTGCAAACAGCCGTGCCAAGGGCTTATGTTTGGTTTGAAGAGTGACTCGGAAAATTTGTGGACAACCTCACACCAAAACATCCTTGTTCCTTCTGAAAAACGGAGAAAAAAAACTCCCCCCAAAACAAAACAATTCTCTTTGTTGTCTTAAGGAAACATTTTATTATCTGATCTTCTGATGGGGACAGATATTGAGAAGGGAAAGGGCAGGTATGGAGAGGGAACAGAAGGGCAAAGCCCATGCCAGGAGAGCAGGTCCTGAGATCTTGGGGATCAGGCTGGTCCAGAGTTTTGGACCATGTTTCTCACCAGCACAAGGACAGGATGGGAGACAGAAGAATGACATTTCCCAACCATGTGGGGACGTCCAGGGAAAAGAGGGGAGGTGGGAACATGGAGGAGAAGGCAATGAGCTATAGATGATCTAGAAGTGACATATCACTAATCTCCTTAGAAGAGATTTCTGGGGCCATTCTAGGAATTTCGGGGGGGGTGTGTACTTTTATTTTTTTAAGACTTCCCATTTTGGGATTAGCTCTCAGTAGATCAAGGACTGGAATTTTTTTTTCCCAAGCTATTTGTGACTCAGCAGCTGGGAAGCGCTGATTACTGGCAGCAGCTGACGTCCGAAAAGCATCGAAGTCTTTATTATATTATCCAAAAAGGCCACAGACTTTTTTTTTAGTTTTGTTTTTTTTTTTGTCACCCCAACCTTCAGAACAACGAGTACCCAAGCCTTCAAGAAAGGCCAGCAGCACAGGGCAGGGAGAAGCACTGTTGGAAAATTTTAATCTCATTCTCAAAAGTTCTTCAAGTTTTTACAGAATCACAGAATCACAGAATCTCAGGGATTGGAAGGGACCTTGAAAGCTCCTCCAGTCCAATCCCCCTGCCGGAGCAGGAACACCCAGAGCAGGTCACACAGGAACGCCTCCAGGCAGGTTTGGAATGTCTCCAGAGAAGGAGACTCCACAGCCTCCCTGGGCAGCCCCTGCCAGTGTTCAGTCACTCTCACTGTGAAGAAATTTTTCCTCATATTTAACTGGAATCTCCTCTGTTCCAGCTTGCACCCATTGCCCCTTCTCCTATCATTGGGTGTTACTGAGAAGAGCCTGGCTCCATCCTCCTGACATTCACCCTTTACATATTTATAAACATTTATAAGGTCACCCCTCAGTCTCCTCTTCTCNAACAGGTCATTTCCCAACCTATACCTTTCCTTTCTGAGGTGCCTCCCACCAGTTGTGTTTCCTTGGGGTGGTCACTTTGAATTTAGGCAAAACCATTCAAAATTAGCCAATCTGGTGGCCAGTTGGTCCCCAGCTGCAGTTGGTAGATGAAGCTCATGCTCTAAGGAGCATGGTTTCTGTGTTTTCATGGGAGAGTACCGCCCGTTCTTGCATATCCCTGTGTCCCTGGAAGGCTGATTTCCTTGAGGGCAGCATCATCCAGGCCATAGGAGCACTGAGCAGGTCAAGCCAAAGCCATGGTGGGCAGCGATAGCATCCCAGTTGTGGCATCTGATGGGCACAGAAGGGGGCACTGGTTTGGGATATGGACTCCGGAGCAGCTTTGTTCCTTTTTTATTATCCCCAGGGATGAGCAGGAGTGGGGATAAAATGAGGTGAGGAAAAGAGGAGAAGATTTCAGAATCCCAGAATTGTAGGGGTTGGAAGGGACCTTGGGAGATCATCCAAGTCCAACCCCCTGCCAGAGCAGGGTCACCCAGAGCAGGTTGCACAGGAAAGTGTCCAGGTGGGATTTGAATGTCTCCAGAGAAGGAGACTGCACCACCTCTCTGGGCAACCTCTACCAGGGCTCTGCCACCCTCAAAGAATACAGGAGGGCACTTTGGGCTGGAAATGAGGAGAAGTGGAGTGGCCTGTTGTGTCCCCAGGGTAATGTTGGGCAGAGCTGGGTGGAGAACGTGGGCAAGGCACCACATAAACTGTTGAAAAGGAGAAATGCTTGGGGAAGGAGGTCAGGACTCAAGCTAAATGAGGTCTGTGCCTGCTTTAAAGAGGGCGGAGGTGTCCTCCTCATTACCAGGGATGGTAAACCTGAGCAGCACCTCCTAGGGTTTGGTTTGCAGGACAGGAGCTTGCAGAAGCTAAAGTTGGAGCCCATCCTGCTGCACTATGTTTTTAGAGAGAAGCACACATTACAATCCTTGTCCTGAAGGATACGGGTCACACAAGGAGAGCAGTACTCTTTAGAAGGTCAGCAGCTAATTTGGGACTAGGATTCATGTCTGATTTGGGGCTCACAGCCTGGGGCTTTGGACCAGGTTCCTCCTGAAGGCTCAGTTCCCTTTAGGATGAATGACTTCAAGGAACAAAGGGAATGAAGTTGCCTGAGACTGTTCCCTAAAATCATGCAGGTTCACAGTGAAAGAACCAAGGGCAATCAGTGAAATGATCAGGAACAAGACTCAAAAAAAAACATGTGGTAGTCCAGGGAGTTATTCCATGGTGGCACATGGTGCTGCAGGGTGCTGTGGAGGTTGGGACTGAAAATCTCTTTGAACAGGGAGCAGATGTCCATGGAGGGCACATCCATCGGTGGATAGTAATGGGGCAGCTCAGGCACCATCTGGGTGTCCCTGAGCTTCTGATTTGCCGTGTCTGCTGGGCACAGGAGAAGGTTCCCTCATAAAGCTTCCCTAGGCCCCTGCTAGTGGGGCTACAAAGAAGAGACCTTAAGGTGGACCTTTGGTTTGATGCCTGTCTATTCTGTGGGTCTCCTAGAAGACAGTGGGAACAAGGAGGTGCATGTGGGTTACAGCAATCCACAGTTTTTGTGTGGTTACTCCTGAATGTCCCTAATAGAGTTTGTCCTGGAGAACTGTGGGGTGAATCAGGTCCTTGAACACCAACAGGAGCTTGCTCTGGGCTCTTCCCAAGCCTGCTTTCACACACACTTCTCTCCAGAGGCACACTGTGTCTTCAATCTTCTCACATCTTTCATATGCAAAAACCAAGGGCTCACTCAGAAAGCAGCTCCTGGGTGCAAATCCAGATAGTATCTCTTCGTGCCATGCAAACCCATTGGGGAAGACCTTGAGGCACCATGGGCACTTCCCTGCTGGTCTATCTGTGGAACCTGCATTAGCACCATCACGTTTTTAGGCCTCAGCTCTGGTTTTTGTGCTATTTTGGTTCTGCCACAAGGTGATTTTGAGTAAGAAAAGGCAACGCCAGCCCTCTGTCAAACCTGGGGTGGCTGCGTGTGCCCCTGTGACTTCTCCTCCAGCCCCGTCATCTAAGAGCAGCCAACGTGCCTCGCAGCATGACAAGCTCATCCCTCGTGGAGTGGCCTTTGTGAAGGCAGGGATGGCTTCTCAGTGGCCATCCCCGGAGATTTATGCATCCAATATGTTGTAGGAGTGGGATGAGTGATCTCGACTAGGAGCCTGGTGAGATGCACAGGAGAATCAATAACTCTCTGAACAAGCCAGGGCAAAGGCTCATTCCCCTCTCTAAAGCCATCGGTTTTACAGCCCCTCTTTACCCCCTTCCATCATGAGACCGGGAAGTTGTTTTAGGATAAATCCCAGTCCATTTGTACGCGTGTCTCGCCCACGAGGATGAGTTATGTCCTCTCTCCTCCCCCCTGCTCTGCTTTCAGCCCTGCCCATGTCTGTCTTCTCTCTTTCCTTCCCTCTGTTCAAAGGACTTCTCCAAAATACGCAATTACCAAAGGTGTCGGGGCGGGGAGAGGTGTGGGGAACTGGAACATCCAGACTTGGTGTTCATACCAAAGGGATGTAAGAAGTTGACCTTTAGGATATGCTTGTGGAATTGGACTTCTGAAATAGTTTGCTTCAGAAATAATAGTAGCAAAATTTATATATTAGAACGTGTGTGTGTGTGTGTGTGTGTGTGTGTGCATAGCTGGGTGGATGTGGGTACAGATAAGGATATCTATAGAGACATCTACATATAGAGACATATCCGTAATCTTATTTTCATAGGATCATATAGGTTGGAAGAGACCCTTGGGATCATCAAGTCCAACCATCAGCCCTACTCTACAAGTTCTCCCCTACACCATATCCCTCAACACCTCATATCCCTCAGCACCACATCCTGTCTACAATTTTAATTAGTAGCCAGGCTTCATGAGGAAAAAAATCTTCCCAGCAAGAGTGGTCAGAGCCTGGAATGGGCTGCCCAGGGAGGTGGTGGAGTCCCCATCCCTGACTGTGTTTCAGAGTAGATTAAATGTGGTGTTGAGGGACCTGGTGTAGGGGAGAACTTTGTAGAGTGGGGCTGATGGTTGGACTCGATGATCCCAAGGGTCTCTTCCAACCAAAATGACTCTATGGTTTCACACCTACTTGCTGCTCTTGCTGTTGTTGCAGCCTTCTGATTGCAAAAAAAACAGCGTATCATCCTGTAAAACAAAAATAATGTTTTTGAAGTTAAGTCACTCCCAGTCAGAGCTGGAAGAGATCCCTTCGTAGGACCTAGGCTGAGATCTCTGGTGCTTTCATGCTACGGGGTTCTGTAGGGGGGGGATGTAAATGAAACTCTTCTGCTAAGAACCATAAATCATCTGGGGAGGACAGACTCCAGCTGTGTGTTATCCCTTTTCTAAGGAGGGGAACGCAACTACTATCATAATACAAATAATTAAGTTCGCACTGGGAAATGAGACGTAAAGAGGCCATCTTCTGATTTAATAAAACTTCCAGAAATGGCAGAAAATCAAACTCCATCCAAGAGTAAACGTTAATATCTCAGCTCTTATTTTCTTCTTGGACTGGGAGAAGGGAGTTGAGAACCTCTTTGTTCAGCAGAACAGCTTTGGGGAAAATCATTTGACAAGTGGGATTTTTCACCTTTTGGATATTTGGGGGGGAGAATCAAAATGTCCCAGGTCACTCAGTGTTTATCGGTGTCCACCCTGGCCCTGTGGCCTTCTAGGATGCAGTTTAACCATTTCAGGTCTCGGGGTTAGTCACTTCCTCGGGGAGGAATCCCCATTTTGGACTTTTTTTTACCCCAACCAAATGAAAAGGAGTCACCCCAAATTTTTCACGGAGGGTGAAAAATTCCCCACCCTGTGAGCTCCCTGCCCCTTATTGCTTCAAAAGTTCTTCCACAGAATCATTCAAAAATCAATCAAGTAACGTAATAAAATGCCGAAACAATTTAATGCATCCATTTCCCGTTAAATCACGACTTAATAAATTGTCCCTTTTCTCCGTCCTTTTTATTTCTTCCTTCTTTTCTTCCTTTCTCTTAAAATGGCATACATGATGGAATTTGTTTGAGATGGAGCTTGTTTCAGAAGCCATAGAAATCCGGAGGAATTCATTAAGCCCCACTGAATTTATTGAAAGTTGTAAAGTTTTTTAAATCTACAAATGTTTGACATCTTCAAAGAGTTATTAATTAATGCATATCATTAAATACCGTTAAAACTCGTGTCGCATTTAGGAAGCATTTGAGCTTCATTGAATATGCAGATCAGGTAATTCATCTTTTTAAGCTCCATCAGTCTCTTGGTTCTTAAAAAAAGGACGGGGGGTTAACGGGAAGGAGGAGGAACCAAAGTGTGCAGAGTTCTGAGGGTGGGAGAATTCACAGCCAAAATTAGGATTTCTCTGTTTCCAGGAATTTTCATCCCAGTCTGCTGCGTGCCCTTCTGGTTTCTGGTGTCTTCAGTTCTGTATAAGCGCAGCGCCTGGTGGTGTGGTTTAGGGTCATGGCCTTCTCCTGGGTCGTTGTCCTTCAGCTGTCGGGGGCTGGTGGGTTGTGTTGAGGTGGGATGGTGACACAAGCTTGAGAAAAGCAGATCTGTGTATTTTGGGCAATCACCTGGAGGTGTGAAGTTTCTCAAGGAGACAGGGAGGTGTCTGTTTTTCCCTGGGTGGAAAGCGACTGGAGGCCGCACAGATGAGTGACAATGTCTGCTCTCTATGGATATTGAGAAGGATTCTAGAGAAAATGAGGGGAAACTGAGCAACAGAGGGAGGGAGGTGACTTACCCTGTGTTTTTTGCAGAGAAGTGCCCTCTGTCTACTCCTATCTGACCTACAAGGAGGGACTGAGGAGGGCAAGTGAGCCTAGCCTGGGGAGGAGAAGATGATGGGTGGTTGAATTGCTGTCTTCTAATATCTTCCAGTGGAGAGAATGGAGAAGATCAACACACTTTTCTCAGAGGTGTCCAATAAGAGGATGACAGACAGTGGGCATGGGGTGTGGCGAAGGAGATCCTCAGCTAACTTCATCTAATGTCCAAGCTGGCCTTGCTCAGGTTGGAGGGAAGCTTCACAGGAGGATTGTAGAAGACAGTAGACTCAGGGACTCTAAGACTGTAGACTTGGTGACTATAGAAGTCCCCGAGCGGGTGGGGGGCTGTGCAAGCAGGAGAGCTGCTGATGGAAAGCTGATATTGCAGCTCCCTGGAATAATACCACAATCCTCCCATCCCTTGCAGGGAGCACACAGAGATCCTGGGGACAGGAGCTGGGCGCTTGTGGGGATGTCCAGGCAGCCTCCCCACAGAGTAGGGTAGATCAGGGGCTACCAGTGAAGTGAGGAGCTGAGCAGACAGTGCCCCATGCATGTTTGAGGCATGTCAGATTTTCACCCAGGGGTGTATGAAGAGGAGCAGGGAGAAAGTACAGATAATAGAGGCTGTGTGCCTGAAGATGGCTTGATATTTGATGAGCCTCCGTGGAAAGGAGTGGTGTTTACTCTTGAAAAAATGGAAAGTCCTCTTTTGAGATCTTCACACTGTCACCTGCTGTCTGGGTGATAAAACTGAGATTTTCTCTGGGCAAAACCTGTCACTCGCTTCCTGAGGGGGTGCCCGTTCCCCAGGGTTAATCCCAAGGCCTCTGGCAGGCAAGGAGACACATCTAGCAGCAGAACTGCAGAGGAGACACAGCCCAGCCCTTCACCTTGCACAGGTGACAACTCCTGGAAGGAGACCCTCTCTTTCTCCCCTCGACATATAGGGTGGGTGGCACTCCCCATGCTGGCTTGGCTCTGCAGTGACCACCACCAGATCTGTTGTTATTTATAGGTGCCAGGAACTCCAGTCTCCACCACTAAGCCTGTGGAAAGTCAGCCCCACCAAATTTGGGCAAAGCTCTGGTTGATATTAGCTAGAAGTTTGCAGTTGTTCTTCTTCAGAAAAGTATATCCAGCCAAAATCTTCCCCTTCACCTTCTTTCTGGGTCTTCCCACCTCAGATGCATCTCTTGAGTGAACCAGGAGAGCTGGATGTCTGCTGCCTGGATAGGACTTCTTGAGCGATGAGGGCTGCAGTCCACTGCTGCAAAATGAGAGCATCTTCCCCAACTTGTGACATGTCCAACATGTCTGGAGGGTGTCAGACATCTGGAAGTAGAAGAGACTGGCAAAGTGTCCTCTTTACACACACCCAGGCCCAGCAATCACTGCGTCTTGCCCTGTTGTTCTTCGTAGCACCGCGACTACCTGCGGAGATAGATGTTGGCCATCAGATCACATTAAGGTCCAATTAACTGTTAGTTTTGTTAGCTTTATTTATGACCAGTCACACCAGAACCATTAAAGGGACTCACAGGTTTACTCAAGCAGCAATCAAGACACAGAATTGCCCTTCCTTACAGCTAAAATCAGAGCAATAATTCACTTTCTTGACTTTACCAGAGATTGCACGGTCTGACACAGAGGCTGGAAACCTTGCCTTACCTCTGGGAGATCCCCAAAGGATCTGCTCACTATCATCCCCTTATTTTATCTCCTGTCCACATGGATTTTTCTAAGGATTGCCTTTACCGCATTCGTGCGTTCCTGCGTTATTATTGGTGACTCCACAAATCACTCCAGTCAAACTCAGTTTAGTATTTATCCTCACTTTGTCATGGTTATATTGCAATTAGGAATTTCCCATGCACTCCAGCTCTAACTGAAAACAGGTTGAGCAAATAAATGACAGAAGGAGCAGAACTACCTTGTCTCTCTCATGGGCTCTAACAAGGCTGCTGAAACTTTCCAGGACAAAAAAGGTAGTTTCTGTAAGCCAGGAATACCCACAATCTGATGTCCTCATTCCAAGAAAGCTTCTCAGGTTTAAATCTCAGCCTGCTTAAAAACTCTTCTGTGGAGCCAGCACAGGAGGTCACTGTAACAGGGCAGTGTTCGCACCCAGAGTCAAGCAAGGTTGGGCTCAGTGCTCTGAAAGGTCCCTTCCAACCTAGACAATTCCATGATTCTATGAGTCTTATAACTAATGAGGGGCCATTGGTTTCATTGGGACTGTTTAGTTTGCGGAAGAGGAGGTTGAGGGGAGACCTCATCCCTCTCTACAACTGCTTGAAAGGGCACTGTAGGTGCTGGTGCTGGTCTCTTCTTAAGGGCAATGAGCAATAGAACAAGAGGGAATGGCTTCAAGCTGCAGCAGGGTAGGGTTAGGCTGGACATTAAGAAAAAATTCTTCCCAGAAGGAATCAGAGCCTGGAATGGGCTGCCCAGGGAAGTAGTGGAGTCCCCATCCCTGACTGTTTTTCAGAGTAGATTGGATGTGGTGTTGAGGGATCTGGTGTAGGGGAGAACTTTGTAGAGTGGGGCTGATGGTTGGACTTGATCCCAAGGGTCTCTTCCAACCAAAATGATTCTATGATTTGGAAGATGGGTGAGGAGGTGAGAGCTCAGAGATTAGCCGTGCTTTGAAACGATTGATTAGTTCTCTGATCTTCTCAAGACACTCTTAATGACCTGGGGACCTCTTACACTGGGACCTCCATGAAGGGAGCTACAGCCCCAGAGGTCCCCATGTCTTCTAAGGCAGGTGAGTTAAAACCTCAACTACGCATCTTCTGAACAAATGGCCCCAGTTAGATGCAAAATTAAATTAAATTAACATATATAATACTGGGAGAGGGTGTATGCATAGGGGATTGAATGCAGAATAATTCACTAGCTTTGCAAAATCACCCTTTCCATTGGTTCAGCTCAGTTTTTCAGGGGTGCTCCCGTGCAGTCAGTCTCCAGGAGATCTCGAGGAGCTCGTGATTACGTGGGAACTGTGACCCGAGTAACTTCTCGTAGATGAAAAAACCAGCCTCGTGACTTAAAGGGCAAGATCGAGCCCTAAGTGCGTGAAGGGCTTTTAACACCAAGCATCCCACTCACAGAGCTGGTCTTGAGGGATCAGAAGTTGAAATGAGGCAAAAACCAAACTGGAGAATATAGATGTATCTATGTGTGTGTGAGTACTCCCTGATACACAGACAGACCAAGAGACAGAACAAGGAAGAAAAAAAAAGAAAAAAAAAATCATCTTTTGAGAAAAATTAGAGATGGCCTTAAGCCTCATCTATCCAAGGACTCATTTTGGACAACATACTTGACATTAGTGGCTCGAAATGAATTCCCTGCGTGGATGCTCTTATTCCAGAATCAGACCCTCCTTTATTTTCAAATGAGTTCAATCCACCCGGGACCCTGCCACGAAACCAGGTTAAGAAATTAGCACAAATCAGCTGAGCTTTGGTAACCGACAGGAGAAGCCCAGAGAAAATGCAGAGGAATTCAGCTTAATTGTAGATGCCAGAGAGGAGGATAACAACAGAGCAAGAGTAAAGACCTCCCGCCTCGCAGTAAGAACCACACACGTGAGCAATAACCAGCTCTCAGCTGATGCAGGGTAATATTTTAAGTTGCAGCGGTGTGATATACTCTAAGAGCTCCCAGCACCGCTGGGAAATAGCTCTTCTGCTCTAAACTCTCTTCCTGCTGATTTGTATATATTTTTTCCTTTTTTTTTTCCTCTTGGAAATAAATCTGCAGACAAAATTTCATAGAGCGGTGGCTCTGACTAGGGGGAGGAGTTGGAAGAGCTCTGTTGTTGAGCTGTTGAGCTCTGTTGAGAAGTGATGATTGCCCACCAGTTCTTTTACCACTTGGGCCTACAAGTCAACAAATCATGAATTCAGTGTTTCTGTATTTTTGCTGATTTTTCATATCCTATTTTATTTTTTTGTCCTGGAGCTGCAGAACTTTGGAATTTGAAACAAGCATGGAATTTCATCCCAGGTGCCTGAACAAATCTGCTCATTCTAACAACCAATATAGGTGAAAAATGCAATTTAAAAAAAAAAATATTAGAAAAGATAAAAAAGGAGCCTATTTAGTGTCATCTTTGGGTGGATGGTATAAGCTGCCCAGGCAAAGGACCCGATGATGTCTAAGCTCTGGTGGGGATGGTCCGTATTTGGGAACTTGTTTGGGTCATAGGATCATAGAATAGAACCACAGAATGGTTAGAGTTGGAAGGGACCTTAAAGATCATCCAGTTCCAACCCCCTGCCCTGGGCAGGGACACCTCCCACCAGACCAAATTGATCAAAGCCCCATCCAACCTGGCCTTGAACCCCTCCAGGGATGAGGCAGCCACAGCTTCACTTGGTCAATGCCAATTCGCCTACTGCGTGTAGGCATCATTGAGAAAACCAAAGCATCCAGTTCATGGGGTAACTGCAGTTTTGCTGGAGACTGTTTACCTCACAGAACCAGACAGGACAATGCTGAACCCCTCTTTTCTCTGACCCTGCATCAGATATTGTGCTGATGACTGAGGCAACAGCCTGGACCTTGGCAGAGAGACCCTGTTGTCTCCATCATCTTCCTCAGGAACGTGCTAAACCACCATGGGGACTGGGTGTTTCCTTTTGTGTTGCTTTCTTCAGCTTGATGGGATAGTGATAGTGTTTGTTGGAAAAGGTCCCCACTGGCATGAATCAATCAAGTTCCTGCCAGAGTGCAGGAAGGGGCTTTTGGAAAAGTCCCAAAGGAGGTTGTAAGCAGAGTCCTGATTTATTCATGGAGAAAGAAGAGGCTCCATCAGTAATTAATCTGGAGTGCTTGAGCACAGAAACCCCTGCTCTGCCACTGAGGTTTCTGGCTCCAGAGCACCAAAAAGAAAATCACTGTGCTATCCGGAAAAGATAGAGTTAAAAAAGAGGGAGGGGAAAATTTCTGTAAGGGTAGAACTGTGGGGCATTGATGGCAGGAAAACAAGTAGACACAAAGCAACCCACCTCTGGTTTGGAGCCTCATAGCAAGTGATCCCCCTAAGTTTTTGGAGCTTTCTTTCACTTCCATGAGTCTCCTGCAAGCTTTACAACTGGTTTCTACGTTGTAACAGCCCTTTAAGGTATTTCACTTTGCCACCTTGAGGTGCTCTATGAATCAGATGCTCTCTTCTAGTTCTGTGGTCTTCAAACCTCCTGGCTTAGACTTCCTTCAGACCTCCTGCCCTCCAGTGAGCACGGTGGAAAACCAACAAGAAGTCCAGAGTTGTACCCCAGCAGTCATGTGGCCAGGGTGTATCAGACCTGAGTCTTTAAAGGACCTGAAAGTGGCTTGAGGTGTCAAGTGCTCCATTGTTTCACTGAGCCACCTGAAGATCTGCAGCGCCAGGACATGATCTGGGGCCAATAGCATTGGCCCCAGTGGTTCCCAGGTGCACTTAGAGTTATCACAGGGCAGGGATAGCACTGGGGTGGTACTTCACAGGTGGAAGATCAAAGAGGAAAGTACTTCTTCATGGCTTGAAACCCCATCCTGGTTTTGCTGTGAGCAGAGGGTAGGAGCTGTGGTACACAGGGAGCTCCGGGACAGTAGGAAGGCACCAGGATTAGTGAAATACAAAACAGATCAAGTTGGGGTGGGGAAACTCACTGTCAGATCATCTGTCTCCTGCCTGCATGACGTGACCAACCGAGACAGCTCAGCTCCCCGGGGAGACTGGCACTAACCAGGCCTCGGGTGAACTTCTCAAGTGCAGGGAGGTCAGCTGCCCTTTGGCTGTGGGATTCAACCCTCAAGAGATTAGAATGACCAGAGATCTTTGTCACTGTTGGAATAGATGATGGTGAGGCCCATCTCTTCACATTAGCTTCCCCTTGATGTGCTCCCTAAGGGAATGATTATGGTGATGATGCTAATGTGAAGATAATAACCAGGCTTTCTCAGCCAGGTCTGCAGCAAGAAGAGGAGCCATGCTTGTTGAATAAAGAGGTGGTGGTTTGAGGATGGAGCATACTGAGGCGGTGAGGAGGCCACAGGCCTTCTCCCAGGAGCTACAATGCAAATGTAGCTTGCTGTGATGGGAATCCACCTCTCATGGATGATCTTCACATGGGACTATCCCTTTTAACATCTCTTTGTGTGAGCTCCCACAAGCAGAGTTGCATATGTTGGTGTCTCTCCCAGTACTCCCTCTGCACTGAAGTTTCGTAGCTCACACCTCTGCAGCCCACAGCCAGTGATTTTCTGCTGCCCCATGAACTGGTGTGGGACTGGCCAAACTTCAAAGCTTCAGTGGTGGCTTCAGTGTGGAGGAGAAGCTGTAGTGGAGATAGTGGCTGAGGAGTCTGATACTGTGGCCCATCTACTAGCATGTGTCCTGAAGTGCAGGACTTGTCAGTGGCTTGACAAGACTTTGTCTGAGTGGACCAAAAGCGGATGGAACTTGAGCATCATCTTCATTTCTTCTTCCTGAGTCAAGGCAACTTCCAGAAGCAGTGGCACGTATCTTGAATGTCAGGCAGCAGGACAGGGTGGTTGAGTCTGTGGACACTGTTTAGTTCAAGGCCCAGGTTCAAACACTTGAAATGGCATCCTGCGTTTCCTGACCACCAGGTTCAGGAGACTGTCGAGTGATCCATGTGGTCTGTGCTTCATGTTGGCCAGACCTGGCTTCCCATACAGGCAGGCTCGAGATGCCACCACAGTATCAGCAACAACATGCCCCAGAACCTCATCTGACAGCAGATCCTGTTGTTGCATATTTGGAAAGTGGTGTTCACTGCTGAGATCCCAGAAGACCAATGGAAGGGTTGCTTGCCCACAGGGGCAGATGCTCACTGCATGTCAGTCTGTGCCATCCCACCAGTTCTCAATCCACCTCACTGTCCTCTCCTCTAACCCACACTTCCCCACCTTACCAATGAGGATGCTATGGGACTCTGTCAAAAGCTTGCTGAAGTCAAGGTAGACAACATCCACTGCTCTCCCCTCATCCACCCAGCCAGTCATCCTACTGTAGAAGGCTCCAGATTGGTCAAGCATGACTTCCCCTTGATGAATCTATGCTGACGACTCCCGGTGACATTTTTTTCTTCTATGTGCTTAGAGATGACATCCAGGATCAGCTCTTCCATAACCCTTCTGGGGATGAAGGTGAAGCTGACTGGCCTGTAGTTTCCTGGATCCTCCTTACTGCCCTTTTTGAAGACTGGCCTGACAACTCAACAGCGGGGAAGACAACGTGACGCCCGCCATTCACACATGGGGGAGGGAAAATGCCATTAGCTGTCTAATCCAAGGGTTTGCTCCTTGTATCTTCTCTCCTCTCCTTAGCAGCAGACCAGCAAACCAGCCAGAGTAGAGTTAGCCACATATAATGTGTGAAGCAGGATGGACAGGGTTGATTAAAGGAGGGCGCATCGTAGCTGTAAATAAAGGGCCTTAAATGAAACCTGTCACAACTGTTAGGCTACAGCCGCAAGTAAAGGACAAAGAAATATCTACAGGAGCTCAATAATGCAGACAGTAGGTTCTTTATGACTGCCTGAAAAGACGCAGAGAAAATGTCTCTGGCTTTGTGGGAGCTGTGCCGAAAGCCTGTGATAATGTGAGCGGCAATAGTTTTCATAAAAATCTTTAAAAAAAAAGATTAATGGAATTTATGCTTTCAGGGCTGGAATTTCCAAAGCAGTTCAGTGCCGGGCTATCTCAGCTGCCATGGAAGTCAACAAGGGTTATAGCTCTGAAATCAATGAAGGAGCAGAGTGTTGTCGGGTCTGAGGGCTCTTGAAAAGCTCATCCTTCCTTTATTTTTGGCTAAGCAGTCAAATAAGGGCCTCAAAATCATCGAATAACTGTGCTTTGGGAAGCTATCGTTGGCACCACTCTTACTCACTTCTTGTACGATTTTGTCCCCAGCAATGCATTGATAAAATGTATTTTTAATTTTTTTCTTTCTTTCTTATGTATTGTTATCATCCCTGTTCACCCCTGCAGTTGGCCTCGGTTCTTCTTCCATGGCTCTATGGGGGCTCTTCTCCCTGGCATGCTTGTGCTCCTGGCTGCCTTAAATCTCTCCACGCTGCCTCTTCAGACTCACTTTCTGGATGCTGGTTTGTTTGCTTGTTAATTAGTCTTCCCCGTGCTGCAAGTCTGGCGCTGCTGCCTCCCACCACCACGCTTCATGTACCCCCTGCTGGAATACAGTATGAGGGGACTCCACAATCACAAAACTAACTGGGTTATTTATTAAATGAACTATTTATAGAGATACTGAAGCCTTGGGAGGCACCACCGAATCTTGAGTATCCACTTAACCTTCGTGTCCTGCTTGACGTGATGGTAATTCCTCCTTCTGTCCGGTCAGCCTTGCAGCCCAAAGCACCAACACATCTATTGTGCTAACACCTGAGCGCTTTGCATTGGCCATGTCTTCATCCTCCTGACACCTGGGGACTTACTGATGGTGGGACCTCAGTGTGGGTGGCCATTCCTACGTCTTCCCACCCAAGCAGTGCTGCAGGACACAAACATCCTCAGTTTGCAAACAGTTCATTCATTCTGTTCTGTGTTTGACAGAACCATATCTTTTGAGGTGGTTTAACCCATTCTTTCCTGAACCCCACCTTGTCTGTGTCCTTTTAGCTCTCTGGTGACACTTTCCCAGGACACCAGAGGGTATCCCAAAGTGAGCAGGACCAGCCATTATTCCCTGTCAGGCTCCTGGGCTGCACTCCTGGCCTTCAGCCACGTGTTTGCACCCAATGTGATGGATTGATTTAATCAGGCTCACTACACAGATGCTGGGGAGATCCCATCTACTAAAAGGCTCCTCATTTTATTAAGTTAAATCACAAGATTCTAGCTGTTGAATCTGCAAAATTCAGCCTCGAGGTCAATGCGAGACCAGAACATAGAATCATAGAATCACAGAACAGTTAGAGTTGGAAAGGACCTTAAACATCATCAAGTCCCAACCCCCTGCCCTGGACAGGGACCCCTCCCACCAGACCAGGTTGCTCCAAGCCCCATCCAGCCTGGCCTTGAACCCCTCCAGGGATGGGGCAGCCACAGCTTCTCTGGGCAACCTGTTCCAGGCTCTCACCACCCTCACACCAAAGAATTTCTTTCTGGTACCTAATCTAAATCTCCTCTCTTCCAGTTAAACCCTTTATCCCATGTCCTATTGCTCCACTTCCTGACAAAGAGTCCCTCCCCATCTCTCCTGTAGCTCCCTTTGGATACTGGAAGGCTGCTATAAGGTCTCCCTGGTGCCTTCTCTTCCCCAGCTCCCTCAGCCTGTCTTCATAGGAGAGGTGCTCCATCCCTCTGATCATCTTCAGGGCCCTTCACTGGACCCATTCCAACAGGTCCATGTCCTTTGTATGTTGAGGACTCCAAAGGTGGACACAGTACTCCAGTTGTGCTCTCAGGAGCACAAAGTAGAGGGGTAGAATCACCTCCCTCGACCTGCTGGTCACACTTCTTTTGATGCAGCCCATGGCTGGGGGGGGCTGGGTTGGGGCTAACCTATGTGATTTGTTGCTGCAATGGGGAACAAACATGATCAGCTGCTTCCCTGCTAAAGGGACAAGATGGTTTTCAGTCCATCTGCAGAGGCAGCTGGAAATTGGGTCCCCAGGAGTTCAACTTGGAAGCCGAGGAGAGTAGATGGTCTGTGGATTTGGAGTTAATGAAGGAAAAGTGTTTTGAACCAGGGAGTGGCAAAGAAGTGGGTAGCAGTTAGTTCCTGGGAGTCATATCAGGAGGTGGCTTTGGGGCTTTGCACAAGGGTCTGATCACTCCTGGGACATCACTGCTGTCCTCCACGGAGCACAACTGTGGTCATTCATCTCCTGAAATTCATACCGGTGGGCAGGGTGCACAGGGAGCCTGGTTTCAGTACTGCTGCTTTGGGGATGGAAGAGATCTGGAGATGTGACCAGCCACGTGCTGAGTTAAACTTCCCTTCCCCAATGTTCTCAATGAAAACAGTTTGTATTTGTGTTATCAGTGTAAATATCAATCAACTATTGTCCAGTTTCTCTAACCGGTATCCTTTCCAAATTCACTCTTTTGTTAAGTAATCTATTACATCTTTAGGCGACTGTCCAGGCAGCCCAAATGAGCTTTATTAACTAATTGCCAATAATTCCGTGCTGTTTTGCAGAAAGAGGGAGCCTGAGGAGATCCAGGCAGGACTTCCTCGTTCTCCGTGCGTTTCTCAGACCAGTGTTTCCTGGGGCACAGCCTGTGACCTGCCCTGAAAATTTGATCCCCATAGGACGTTTATAGATTCCATTTCACCGCTGTGCTCCATGGGGAGAGCTGCACCAGAGGATAAGACATCTCTTCCATGCAGTTACCTGTGCTCAGTCCAACCTAGGCCATCAGCTGGCCCAGAGTTCACCCAATGATTCAGGCATCTCCTTGCAAACGCAGGACCATAGAATCATAGAANGATGGGGTCTCCCCTCAGCCTCCTCTTCCTCCAACTAAACTCCCTCAATCGATCCTCATAAGACTTATTCTCCAGGCCTTTCACCAGTTTCCATAAGTTAAATAGCCTTATTTATAAGCTGTAGACATCACTCACTGAATATTACTAGTAGATTTCAAAGTGCAGGCATACCATGATGTACACCTTGTACATGACCATGATGTACACCATCGCGGTCAACAGAGACTGTTGGTGACTACCACCCGTGCTCTCCAAGACGCTGCTGTGGCTTGTCTTGTAGTGATCCCATTGGCCTTTCTCAGTCATCCCTTGGACATCTCACTTATTGGCTCCCTTCTGAGCCTCAACTTGAGTTAGTTGGGATGCCTAATCATTGTGAACACCCTAATTGCCGTGCACGTCAATCACATCACGTGCACGGTCGGCTGTCACAACTCGGCTCCCGCTTCCTAATGGCGTCTGCTTTCAGCTCCATTAATGACCATAATTATTTTCCTAAGCCTAAATTGTTCCTAATGACCGTAGTCATTTTTAGCATGATAGCACAGCAAATGATGCATCCGTGGGACAGGATGAAGCCGAGGCACAGACCTTTCAAACCCTGCACACGCCTTATTTGCGGGGCGCTTCGGACTGCGCCGTCTTCTTCCCGCTGTTGGTTTGGAAGTTGAAACTCTTTGGCCTTTTTGTGGCTGCAGTCAAGGGAGGTCTTGGTGGTGTGTTTCGTTTGCCCAGTGCTCAAAACTAGATATTTTGCCCAGGCAAAGGGGGACACTCAATAGGTCTCTTTCAATTGCTGGTCGCTGGGTGGTGGGGCAAAGTGATTTGCAAAATTATTAGGTATTTCAAGGGAATCTGTCCAATCAAATTTGTCTCAAATAATTCAGCACTCCAAGCTGCAGATTATAGGTAACCTTCTGTTTTTGAAACCTATGCAGTTTTGTTTTTTCATAACCTGTCACTCCATCCAATCTTCATTATTTCAGTCTCTGCTTTTGGGGCTTTGTCCAAAGTATCTGCAGCTCCAACAGAATGTTAAGTCTTGGGCGTAATCTTCTTAGAAGACTCCATCACACACGATTAACTCATTTGTAGTCCTAATTAGATCTCGATCCTGGGTGACTATTGAAAGATCTATAAGTTGATATTTGATTATCGGAGTAGTTAATTGTGCCCTGGGCACAGGATTGACTCTGCAGCGTTAGCACTGTGAGCAGAAACACCCGAGGTGACCCTGCAGCATCCAGGTTAGGGACAGGGCTGCCTGAGAGCTGATGATTCCTCTTCTGGGGACTTCAGCAGCACTCAGGACTTGCAGTGTTTTTCCTGGAGCCCCAGATCCCTAAAAACATGCTGTTGTTGGAGAGTCTTCACTTCCATTACGGAGATGTTTCTGCCTGTCATGCTTCTTGTTGAGAAAAGCAGCTCAAGTGCTGGAAACTGAAATAAAAAGCCTGTGGTGTTATTAGTAATGGCATCCGTTTGGAGAGGGGAAAATACCTGTTTCCATACAGGTTAGGGGATTTTCTGCTGGAAAGCAGCTCTGCAGAGAGAGACCCGGGAGTCCTGGTGGACAATAAGTTGACCATGAGCCACCAATGTGTCCTTGTGGCACCTGGGGTGCATTGAAAAGAACATGGCCAGCAGGTGGAAGGAGGTGATCCACCTTGTCTGCTCTGCCCTGGCGAGGCCACATCTGGAGCACTGGGTCCAGTTTTGTCGTCCCCCCCCCCACAAGCAGGACAGGGAACTGCTGGAGAGAGTCCAGCAGAGGACACGAAGGTGATGAAGGGGTTGAAGCATCTCTCTGCTGAGGAAAGGCTGAAGGACCTGGGGCTGTTCAGCTGGAGGAGAGCAGACTGAGAGGGGATCTCATTGATGCTGAGCAACAGCTAAAGGGCAGGTGGCAAGAGCAGGGGGACAGACTTTTCTCAGTGGTGCCTGTTGACAGGACAACAGGCAAGGGGCACAAATTGGAACACAGGGAATTCCATCTCAACATGAGAAAAAGCCTTCCTGTGAGGGTGGCAGAGCCCTGGAAGAGGCTGCTGAGAGAGGGTGTGGAGTCTCCTGCTCTGCAGACATCCATACCCCACCTCGACACGTTCCTATGGGACCTGAGACAGGGGGGTTGGACTAGATGATCTCCAAAGGTCCCTTCTGTCCCCTACCAGCCTGTGATTCTGTGGTTTCTGAAGAGGGTTAACTGTATTTTCCGTGTAGGGCTGAAAATCCCAGGGAGGCCAGCGGCTGTCTGTGAGAGGAGGTGTCTGGGTCTGAGTGACTTCCAGACAGCGCAGACAGCCCCAAGGCTCCCGGTGCTGTCAAAAGTGGTTTCTGCTCTTGTTTGTGAAAGCAGGTACCTTTCAAGCACCCCTGTTGATTGTGGACATTGTGACTGTGGCGACTCTGCTCCACAAACCAGGCTCAGCCCAGCATGGGAGCTGGTAGTGGTGGTCAGCACATGTCTGCACACATGTAGACAACTGCTACATGCCTGGGATGGTGCTACCAAGTGACTTTGAACCTTAGGAATGGGTTTCCAGGTGTGTTTTCTGGCCCTGAGTCCAATCAGTCATGCCCTTACTATAGTGTCTCCCATTCCTGTTGTCATTGCATCCTTCTTGAAACCGAGTGTTTCCATCCAGTCTGTCAACTGGGAAGTGTCCCCCGTCCGGGCCACCTCCCCGACCAACCTCAGGAAGCTTTTTTGGTCTTTGCTTCTTGGTGTGGGCCAAAACAGTGCTATGAGCAGTGTAATGAGATAGTCCATGGAGCTCTAGCACCGTGGCACTGTTTCATGGAGATGTTTGCAAGCTGTTGAGCCCCTACCCTACCTACACAACTAGGTGATGAGCGGGTTGGAGAAGGGGTTTAAATTCAGCAAGATTCTTAGGAAGGGGCACAGACTGCATGAAGGAGAGCAACAGGCTGCTGACCTTGTTCCCTCGCCTTCCTGGCACAGTTTTTTGTTGAAGGGCTGGTTTTGGGCCAACTTCAGGGACTGCTAGGTCTCATCATGATGGTGGGCTCAGGCTCGCCCTGCATTAGCTGGCAGTGTGAGGCCCTTTCCTCTGAAGACAGGCTGAGAGAGTTGGGATTGTTCAACCTGGAGAAGAGAAGGCTCCAGGAAGACCTTAAAGCCCCTTCCACTCCCAAAAAGGGGCTCCAGGAAAGCTGGGGAGGACTTTGGATCAGGGAGGGGAGCCATAGAACAAGGGTTTGACACTGAAAGAGGGGAGATTGAGATGAGATCTGGGGAAGGAATTCTTTGCTGTGAAGGTGGTGAGACCCTGTCCCAGGTTGCCCAGAGACCTTATAATGGTCTTCCAATACCTGAAGGGGGCCTACAGAAGAGGTGGAGAGGAACTCTTGATCGGGGAGAGGAGTCATAGGATGAGGGGGAATGGTTTTAAACTGAAAGAGTGGAGATTTGGATTAGATATTAGGAAGAAGTTCTTTGCTGTGAGGGTGGTGAGACCCTGGCCCAGGTTGCCCACAGAAACTGTGATTGCCCCATCCCTGGAGGGGTACAAGGCCAGGTTGGAGGGGGCTTTGAGCCACCTGATCTGGTGGGAGGTGTCCCTGCCCAGGGCAATGGATTGGAGCTGGATGATGTTTAAGGTCCCTTCCAACTCTAACCATTCTGTGATTCTGTGATAGACCCCAAAGGAGTTCATAGGCTATCCCAAATAGCCCCAGATGGAGAAGCCCTGCTCACCTTGCTTTACCCCAAAACACCTATGGACACTGGGATGCTCCCTGCGCCATTCCTGTCCCGGAGGGAGCTCCAGCTGCTTGGCATCACCTCGCAATACATCCAGGCAAGGAGGCTGCAACCAGCTGCCCCACCTGCGTTTCAAAGAGGGCTCGTTTTGTGCGCTGATTCGTTGCAGGCAGGGCTAAACCCAAATGTTAGGCAGGAGGCAGGACCGATCCCGTGGATTTTCCTCAGCCCAATGAGTGTTAATTCGATCCATGCTGCTGTGGCAGGGGGAAAACATGGGGGCGGGCACGGCTGAACATTGAGATTCTGAAAAGGGTGATGGAGAATTTAATGGATCTTGGCGGCTTAATGCTCCATTTTTCTTGTGATTCCCCCTCGTTTCTTATCTCTCGCATTTACATAAATTATGTGGACTCCAGGGAAGCCGTTAGGCATAGAAATTCAATCATCAACCTGATTCTCAGGAGCCTGGCCACTGTGCGGCGAAGAGCAAAAAGTGGAGTGGAAAATATATGTATAATGAAAAAAATAAAGAAAAAGGTAAAGGAAAACAGAAAAATAGAAATAAAATAAAATAAATTAAAAAATATTCAGGAAGGAAGGAAGAAAGGAAGGAAGGGAGGAAGGAAGGAAGGAAGGAAGGAAGAAAGAAAGAAAGAAAGAAAGAAAGAAAGAAAGAGAAAGAAAAGACAGTAAGAAGAAGGAAGGAAGGAAGGAAGGAAGGAAGGAGAAAGGGAAGAAAAGAAGAAAGAAAGGAAGAAAGAAAGAACGAAAAAAGAAAAAAAGGAAAAGAAAAAAGAAGAAAAGAAAAGAAAAAAGAGAAAAGAAAAGAAAAGAAAAGAAAAGAAAAGAAAAGAAAAGAAAAGAAAAGAAAAGAAAAGAAAAGAAAAGAAAAGAAAAGAAAAGGGGGAGGAGAGGAGAGGAGAAGAGAAGAGAAGAGAAGAGAAGAGAAGAGAAGAGAGAGGAAGAGAAGAGAAGAGAAGAGAAGAGAAGAGAAGAGAAGAGAAGAGAAGAGAAGAGAAGAGAAGAGAAGAGAAGAGAAGAGAAGAGAAGAGAAGAGAAGAAGAGAAGACACATCAGAGCACAGGATGCATGAAGAGGAGCAGAGGAAGAACAGCAGCCCCAAGCCCGGTTTCAGCAAGGAGCTGGATTTCGGGAGCGGGGAAAAGGATGACATCACCTTTTGCTGCTCACGGGGTTTTCTTGCCTGCGAGAGGGAGCTGCCTTCCACTCGCGGCAGGCGAAGAGCAGCCGGGGAGGCAGCTTAACCGCTCTCCACCCCGCACCGCAGACCTTTTTAATATCGAGATGATGATGATGGTGGGGAAGGGGAGATCCTGGCACTCCGGAGGGGGGACACCTCCTCCCGTGCTACCCTTCCCCCTGCGGCCGGGCTCCTTTTTCCAGTTCTTTAGCCGTGCTGCCGGAGGAGGGACTGGATGAAAGGGCTTGGGGAAGAAGTGGTTGCGGGATTGCCCAGCTCCTCCTCGCAGGATGACATAATGCCTGGCGTGGTCTCTGAGCTCCTGCTTTGCAGAGGAGGGGTCCGAGGGGATGCGGCGCGGTCTGAGGGACACCCACCCCTTGGTTCAGGGTGCTGGGTGGATTCAGGCAGGGGTGGAAATTCAGGAGGAAAAGTGAATGAAGGTGTGTGTGTGTGTGGGGAGGGGGTGTCTACCCCTGATTTGACTGCCTGGTTTTGAGAGCTCTTGCCCTCCCCGCATTCAAGAGACAGACCCTCCCCCTCCCAATGCAGCTCTCCTTCTGCTTTTGGGTTTGTTTTTTAAAAAAAAAAAAAGCTCCTTTGTTTCAGGGTGATTTTTTTTCCCCATTTTATTATGAGGTAACTGCTGGCACGAAACACTCACTTTTGAAAATGCCAGGCTAGGACTCCCATACTTTCCTGCTCTTTCTCTGGTGCCGTTTGACTTCTAATGCACACCCGTTACCCAAATCCGTACATCACTCCCTTTGGCTCTAGCCATATTTCAGTCAAATACTGTTTCTCTGAGGTGTTGGGATGGTCAGCATGAAAAATGGGAAAAGCTTCTTCTCAGGAGATGGTTGTGCAGCACTGAAAGAGGTATTCAGGAAAGGGGGGGAACCCCCATCCTTGGAGGTTGTCAAGACTGTAGCGTGTACAGGTCTGGAGCCCTCAAGATAGAAAGGACATGGACCTGATGGAGCAGGTCCAGAGAAGGGCCACAAAAGTGCTTGGTGGGTTAGAGCACCATTGCCGAGGACAGGCTGAGGGAGCTGGGGTTGTTCAGCCTGGAGGAGGCTCTGAGGAGACCTTAGAGCAGCCTTCCAGTCCCTGAAGGGGCTACAGGAAGGCTGGGGAAGGTCTGTTTACAAAGGCCTGCAGTGACAGGACAAGGGGGATGGCTTCAAGCTGGAGAAGAGCAGCTTTAGATTGGGTATTAGGAATAGTTTCTTTCCTCTGAGGGTGGTGGAGCACTGGAAGAAGTTGCCCAGGGAGGTGGTTGAGGCCCCTTCCCTGGAGATATTCAAGGTGAGGCTGGACAAAGCCCTGGACAAACGTGTTCTAGTTAGGGGTGTCCCTGCTGACTGCGAGGAGGTCAGGCTAGATAACCTTTGGAGGACCCTTCTGATCTGGACCATTCTATGATTCTATGACCTGATAAGCCACACCATGTCTGATCTGATCATTTGTTGGACATAGTCCTGCTTCGAGCAGATGGTCAGACAAAAACCACTGGATTTCTCTTCCACCCAGCAGTTTCTCTGATTCTCTGCAACCTCAGCCATTCGGGAGAGCTGTTGGGCTGTTTTTCCACCTGAATATGGCGTGACACAAAGCCAGGTCCTTTGCAGTTACTCTTCTCCCCCAGACCTGGTGTCTGAGCAAAGGCAGACTGGGAGGAGTTTCTTGCAGGGCTGCCGTCACACACTGCACCCTGATCCTGGTCTTCACCCGCCTGCTTTCCCCTCCTGCTGCTGGCAGGATCAGCAAGCCCAAGAAATACTTTGGAATAGTCCCATTAAATTTCTTCCTATTCCTATTCCTTTTCTGCCAACAGTCTGGGAAATTACACCAGCTGTCAGTGGTGAAGACAGCTTTATCGGATGCTGGGCTTATCACCGCTCACCTTATGCGTGGTGACAAGCTGCATTGACTGCATTATTAATCTGACAGGCAAATGCTCCTGTGCAAGGGGGGGAGCAGGCCAGGATATGAACCATTAGATCCAGGGATCTTCCTTGCCAGAGTGTGGAGGGAGAGCATCCGTCCTTGTCTGGCCTGTTAGCTGGACTCACTGCTGCCTGTGCTGCCGCTGCCAAACTGCTCAGGAGAATTGGGTCTGATGACCAAAATGCTATGCTGAAGTCCATGGAAGCATGACCAGACCCTCATTGGCACCAGCAAAGAAGTTTTTTGTCAGTTCATTGTGCTGAGTGGTGTTTAATGAGCCACCTGAGGAGGGTTTGAAGAAGCCTTTATCATTAGTCTAGAGCAGAGGGCTTTTTTGGTTTTCCTTTGCTTGTTTTCTCCTGAAATATCCCTCTTTGAGGTCTTTAGAGCTCTCCATCCCAGTTCTGGGGTAGTGTTGATTCAGCCCACACCGAGTTGGCCCATCACTGACAGCAGAGCAGAAGCAGTCGGAGCTCCACAGTGACACTGTGTAGTGAGAGGTGTGTTATGGAGTAAGGTGACAATAACAGCTGTAGCCTTCTTGTCTTGTGTAGTAACCCATCCCTTCCACTACAGACCACCACAAGGCTTTATCCCTTCTGATCTTTAAAAAAAAAACCCAAATAACTCAGGGTATTCATATTTTATTTATTTATAGCCACTGGTGGCTACAACATACAGTAACTGGGATTCTTGGGTAAAGAGCATGAACATAGCAAAGGGGCATCTACCTTTGGGAAAAGTCAGAAGACAGAAATAGTGGGGCCCATCTAACCAGGAGAAAGCCTCCACCAGGGACACACTTCTTTCTGAGCTGTTACCTCAATCCCCTTCAGAGTTAATGGAGGGAAACATGTATCTAAAGTAGGAGAAATGCGTTTCTCTCAGTTGATTACAGAAAGGACCTGGGGCAACTATCTCAAAAGTAGGCACGTACATTTTAGTCACCTAAGATTCAGTTCAGCTTGTTGCATTATTTATTGTTTACTGCTTTTTCAGCTTCAGCATCTTGCCTAAATACAGGTGGCTAGCATCACTTGAGATACCCACAGACATCCACATGGAGATGGCAGCTTGGATATAGGACCTATGGAAGCCCCATGCCCTTCTGGACCGGCAGCATGTGGCCAGGTGACAGCCTCATAGCTATCTCAAAGGGCAGAGCCCAGGCTTTCTTTAAGGAGATGCCTCCTCACAGGAGGGTGTTTTGGAACTCGCCAATAAGGCAAGTTACTGTGATGCCAGGCCAGTCAGACCTTCCTTCTCGTTGCCAATGGTTGGTGGTGTGGTTCAAGGTAGCCCAGGTCCCGCCCCACAGCAGCACTCTGCCTTCACACCTTTCCCCTGAGGGACTTCTTGCAGGTTCCTTTTGTTTTTCCATCTTTATCCCCTTTGACTACAGTGGGGAGCTGCTCTTAGGGATGGACCATGGCCTTTGTTCCATCTTCTTGCACCAAGAGCCAGTACTTGTTCCATGAGGGTTTCAGTCAGCTCCGAAACCACCATCTTGGCCGTTGCTTCTGGAGGATCAAAGGCAGAGACAACAAAGTTTGGATGACCCAGGAGTAGAGGCACGTGCTAGATGCATCCATGTCCTCTTCATAAAGGGACACTAGATTTTATCTGCATAATGTCACACATGCTGAGAAGAAGGCACATCATGGAAATGCAAGTCTGCCCAGACACCTTATCCTTTTGAGACTGAAAATATGGAGCATCTGAATCACAGCTCCTAGAAAAACACATCATGACATTTCTGTAATCCTGGGGGGGTTTAAGCTTCCGCTTCTGAAAAGTTGAATTTTCCTCTGACAAATGTGGGTCACACCTCAAAATCTTTACTAACTGAGGTTTAGCCCATTCCTGGTTCCTTTTATAGTCCAGATTTCTACCAGCCATTGCCCCTCGTCCTGTCACTGCAGGGGTTTGGAAACAGACCCTCCCCAGCCTTCCTGTAGCCCCTTCAGGGACTGGAAGGCTGCTCTGAGGTCTGCCCAGAGCCTCCTCTTCTCCAGGCTGAACAACCCCAGCTCCCTCAGCCTGTCCTCATAGCAAAGGTGCTCCAACTCCCCGAGCACTTTTGTGGCCCTTCTCTAGACCTGCTCCATCAGGTCCATGTCCTTCCTCTCTTGAGGTCTCCAGACCTGCACATAAGACTCCAGGGGAGGTCTCACCCAAGCAAAGTGGCAGAATCCCCTCTCTGGATCTGCTGGCAACGCACCTTTTGATGCAGCCCAGGATGGGATTGGCCTCCTGGGCTGCAAGTGCCCACTGCCTGCTCATGGCCAGCTTCTCCTCCACCAGCACCCCCAAGTCCCTTTCCTCAGGGCTGCTTTCTAACACCTCATCCCCTGGTCTGTATTGAGAGTGAGGATTGTTCCAGCCCAGGTGCAGCACTCTGCACTTGCTCTTGTTGAACCTCATGAGGTTCAACATCTCTCCAGCCTGTTCAGGTCCCTCTGGTCGTCTGGTGGTTCCCTTCAATCCAGAGCCAAACTTGGACCCCAGATCACTTCTGAGATGTGAGATTACACTGACACAGTGCACGAAAGGCGGTAGGATAGGCAGGGCTCTTCGCAATGTTTGCAGTGATTTATCTCCTGCTGTATAAAGAACAGCTTTGTGCTATAGTTTTCTTCAAAAGTTTAATTAAAAAGTTCTCTTCCTTTCTTCCCTTTTGTCCTCGGAAAATACATGGAGAAAGGAGATGGATAAAAATAAAATAGAAGTGAACTTAAAGCATGCAAATGTTGATTAAAAAATATCAACCCACTCTGCTGTGAAACGCTAACAATGGTTCCCATGGCTCCTGTCTCCCAAGTCAGAACAGCCCCAGTGGGTGAACTTTTGATTTCTAAAAGCACAGCCACTTCTGGAATGGGCACCCTTCCTTCCTCACCTTCAGGAAGGCGATATCTGCTGTAAGGAGATAAAAATCGCCCAGTGAGCTGCTGTGTTCAAAAAGGGATGTCAGTCAAGTTCCAACTGGAAATGAGTTCCACATCTTTGAAGTGGGTGGGTAGGTAGCAGGGAGAACAGATTATAGAATCATAGAATCAGGCTGGAAGAGACCCTTGGGATCATCGAGTCCAACCATCAGCCCTACTCTACAAGTTCTCCCCTACACCAGATCCCCCAACACCACATCCAATCTACTCTTAAACACAGGGATGGTGACTCCACCACCTCCCTGCGCAGCCCATGCCAGGGTCTGACCACCAGGGAAGAATTCTTTCCTAATGTCCAGCCTAACCCTACCCTGCTGCAGCTTGAAGCCATTCCCTCTCCTTCTATCGCTCATTGCCCTTGAGAAGAGACCAGCACCAATCTCTCTACAATGTCCTTTCAAGCAGTTGTAGAGAGGGATGAGGTTTCCCCTCAGCCTCCTCTTCCTCAAACTCAATAGTCCCAGCTCCCTCAATCGATCCTCATAAGCCGTATTCTCCAGGCCCTTCCCCAGCTCCATGTCCCTCCTCTGCACTCGCTCCAGCCCCTCCACATCTCTCTTGTGTTGAGGTGCCCAGAACTGACATGCCCAACACTCAAGGTGTGGCCTCCCCAGTGCTGAGCACAGAGGGACAATCACCTCCCTACTTCTGCTGGTCACACTATTCTTTATGCAAGCCAGGATGCCCTTGGCCTTCTTGGCCACCTGGGCACGCTGCTGGCTCATGTTCAGTCGCTTGTCACCCAGCACCCCCAGGTCCTTCTCTGCCAGGCAGCTCCAGCCACACTGCCCCAAGCCTGTAGCCATCCATGGGGTTGGTGTGGCCCAAGTGCAGGACCTGGTACTTGGCCTTGCTGAAGCCCATCATCAACAGGGTCCATGACCTACGTTTTTCCCCCCGTTATTTGCATGGGTAAATGGAACCTGCTTTCTGGAAGCCCAAACACAAGACAGGGATTCACTCTTCAGTGAAATTCCCTGCCCCGGGTGCCAAGGGCAATCGCTCCAGAAGCTCATTACTGTCCTGTTACGCCACCTCCCAGTCAGGGCATCCATGAAGAGAAGAAAAGAAAAAAAAGAAAAAATAAAAGCCAAACAGTCATTAATTATGCATTTAATTGTCACTTTCACTTTGCCCAATTCGCAGCAGTATTTAGCACTAACACAGCACTTCAACCAACCTGTGGAAATTTCACAGTGTTTATTTTGTCTGGGGACTGAAGAGTAGTAGTAAAGTGTGTTTCTCCAGACCTTGCTCTTTTATCTCCTCGTTCTTTCCAACACGTCAGCAGATGTCCACTCACAATCAGAACGATCGTTAGAAAAACATTAGCCTCCGAGAAAGATCCCCTGATCCATTCAGGAGCCAGCACACAAGATGAGAGGGACAGACACAAAGATGGAGAGAGTGGAAAGGGGTGTAGGTTGTTCAGAAGATCTGGGAGCAGCTGCACCACCACCTGCTGAAGAAATCATTGTAGATGGCTTTGACGTCCCCCAACCACCTTCCTCCCGTCATCTGGTCCCCAACATGCAAGGAGCGTGTGTTGATACTTGCAACCAGAAGATGGGATGGGGACAAATCACAGTTCCCCTTCTTCAGCTTCTCCCTGAGCACCTCTGGGGCTTCGAGTGCTTCAATTGGGGCAGCTTTTGAGAGAGCCTTTTGAAAAGCTGAGGCAAAGCCATCCCTGCCCAAAATTTCAGTGGATTGAGTACCTTTGCTGCAGTCTCAAGCAGCAGACTCAGCAGAGGCTGCCCTGCCGATGCTGAACTCAACATTTGGTGGAATTTGCTGAGAAACTTGAAATGAGCCAGGCTTGGCATTGAAAACCAAACCAAACCAAACCAAACCAAACCAACCCAACACAGTTGTGCTGGGCCAGCCAGCTTTAAAGTCCATCAAGCACAGGTTGAGCAACAGCAGGATGGTGTAAGAGCAAGGCAAACACACAATGCTGCCTCTCAGGATGCCCACGAAGGGCCTTCCTGAGCTAGATGCGGTGCTGGCCATTTAATAACAGGATTTTCCTCAGTGGTTGGAATTGTCTGTTATCATAGAATCATAGAAACACAAGGTTGGAAAGGACCTACAAGATCATCTAGTCCAACCATCCTCCTGTCACCAGCACTGCCCACTGAGCTACTAACTCATGCCTTGGAGCACCTCGTCCAGATGCTTCTTGAACACCACAAGGGAGGGTGACTCCTCCACCTCCCTGGGCAGAACGTCCCAGTGCCTGAGCACGCTGGGGAGAAAAAGTTTGTCCTGACATCTCATTTAAATCTCCCCTGGTGCAACTTGTGGGCATTCCCTCCAGTCCTGTCATTAGTTCTCTGGGAGAAGAGGCCGACCCCCTCTTCTTCACAACTTTCCTTCGGGGAAGTTGTAGAGTGTGATTATCTTTTTTTTGTCTAAATGCTCAGCAGCATGAGAGGAAGCTGCCCAGTTTAACTGTGCCACAGAGAAGGAAAAAAAGAGAAAGAGCTTTCATTTTGGTAGGTTTGAAATCTCACCCAACCATCCATTTCATATGGCACTCCTCCCTGCAGGGCAGTCGCGATTCTATACCTGTTCATCTTATATCACATCAGCTTTCCCTTTTCTGTACTGAGGAGTTTTGGTCTCTGTGATGGCTTTTCATACAGAAACTGCTCCATGCCTCTGACTGCCTCTCTTATCTGAACCTTTTCTGGTTCTCCTACATCCTCTTGGAGGAGAGTGGGGACCACGAACAGACAACACGCAGTGTCCTGAAGAGGGGAGGTTCAGATGAGATGGGGGGAAGAACTTCTTTGCTGTGAGGGTGGTGAGACTGTGGTCCAAGTTGCCCAGAGAAGCTGTGGCTGCCCCATCCCTGGAGGGATTCAAGGCCAGGTTGGAGGGGGCTTGGAGCAACCTGGTGTGGTGGGAGGTGTCCCTGCCCGGGGCAGGGGGTTTCAAACTGGATGATCTTTAAGGTCCTCTCTAACCCAAACCATTCTATGATTCTGTGATCCTGGACAGTGCAGCAGTAGCACGATTTCTGGTCCTCTCTCTTCCATTTCCCATCCTCCCTGCTATCTGATGTTCTGCTCTTCTGACCCGTTCCCAGGCTGTGCCGGCTGCAGAAGCCATGGTGGCTGCAGGGCTGGCAGAAGCACATTGCAGCCGTCTGGCTGGAGAGGACAGGGTGCAGCGAGGAGGTTTCCAGCCCTCCCTTTACAGCCCGCAACGCTTTCCCCCCACCCCGTTCCCCGCCCTGCCATCGCTCTGCCTTCTCCCGCTCTCTCTCTGCCCGGCACAGATGGTGGGAGGTTTTTCTGACGCTGAAAGGCAGAGGGTAAAGGCACCGAGGCCACTGCGTTCCCATGTGAGGCTCAGCCTTACAGAGGCGGCGGTTGGCCACCATGGCCATCAGGCAGCGGCAGCTCCTCATCGTCCCTCTCTTGCCGTTGATCTGGAGTGGGTTTTTGTTACAAGCGGGTTGGTGGATTTAATTAGAAGCAGCGAAACGTTTTGATTTATGATTCCTACCCGCCTTACCTCCTCCCCTCCCTATCTGCTCTCCAGCTTCACGCTTGTCAGAGCAGATATTTTTAATATATATATATATATATATTTATCACAAGCCACTCCTTCAGCGCTACAGGCAAAGCTTTTAGCAGGGGAGAAGATGCCCAGCTTACAAGCAGCTCGCCAATTACTATAGCTGGCTGTAGTGATTTTCCAGGAGAGGCAAAGGGCTGTATCCTGGATGTTTCTCTTTCCTCCACAACCAGGTATTCACCTCATCTCATAACATCACCCCCCAGCGCTCCTGGGTAGCACATCCATCTTTCGTCCCGGTGGAGAGCTGTTCCTCTTTGCCCTGCCTTATCTTTGTCCGAGGCTCTGGTCTGTGTCTGCTTTCCTCCCTCACCAGACACCAAGGCATTCATAAATCAGCCCCTCTGAGCCCAAGGGTAGATAATTTCTACCTTCTTGAGATACCCTCTCAAGGGTAGATAATGTCTACCTTTGAGATTATCAATAGCTGAACTAAACCCCAGGGTGGGGACCGCCTCTGCAGCCACTGGGTTTGCCAGATCCACATCTGAGTTTAGGATTGATTCATGACTTAATATGAAAGAGATTCCTTTATATATACATGGGGCTGGGATGTGTGTGTGGATGTATATCATCAAATGAGTCATTTCCACACCCGTTTTATAGACGAAACATGAAGTCACACCTCCCAGAAGAAAGATTGGGAGACGGGACTTGCGGTGAAGGGCGGGGATGGAGCTCAGGGCTGCAGGGATGGGGTGGCTGAGTATCAGTCCCCATTGCACGGCTGCGGCAGGAGAAGCTCTTCCATCCCTCCCGAGCAGCCAGGAGCAGCGATATGATCTCTGCTGCCAGTGTGGCTGCAGTGGCTCCGGGGAGACTCTGTCCAGACCCGTCGTCTACAGCTCAGGAGGGAAACCAGAGAAAGGCAGGGAAGTGATGGAAAGGCCGAAAGAAGTGCCAGATGGTGAGGAAAGTTCAGCTCATGTAACGCCTCAGAGAGAGTGGGGATGGGAGAAGGACAGCGAGAGCTTGGCCATGGTCTCTTGATGCCTCCATGTGGAGCAGAACCCGATATAGAGACTTTTCTCCTTATCTTGAGCTGCCACAAGGGGTACCAGGACCCAGCTGCTTCCTTGGATCACCAGGGAGAAACCCTTTGCCTTTCCAAAGACAGTTATTCAATCTGTATGAAGTTACAGCTGCGTATTTTGTTTTATTTTATTTTTATTTTATTTTATTTTATTTTATTTTATTTTATTTTATTTTATTTTATTTTATTTTATTTTATTTTATTTTATTTTGTTTTATTTTGTTTTATTCCATTTTGAACTAGTGTTTTGCCATGGTAGTACGTTACAGTGTGATGGGTCACCCCACCCAGCATATTCCGTAGACAGAATATGAAGTTTAAAAAGCAAAATACAACCAGGAAGAGTAATTGTGCCAAGAAGTGACATCTCCGAGGTTTCTAGCAAGAGCTTTCCCAAATCATCCCAAAGGCTTTTCAGCCAAAATCTTCATAATACTTGTTTATTTAATTCTGGCTTGTCCTCAACGCTGATTTCCCATGTTTACATCAGATGGCAGTTCCTGGTTTGACCTGCTCCACCAGTAGGAGATTGTTTGTATAGATGTATGAATGAATAAATAAACATTGTATATGGTCATATATATTTATATATATATGCATATATACACATATATTGTTGATTCATACAAATATATAGGTTATGAATCAGTTTTTCATGCATTTATTTATACATATGATATACCTCTGTGTATATATATATACACACAGGTATGTATATGACTGTAATGAATATATAAGCTATAGACAGGCACACATATAGGTTTGTACATATCATAGAATCATAGAATTATTTTGGTTGGAAGAGACCCTTGGGATCATCAAGTCCAACCATCAGCCCTACTCTACAAAGTTCTCCCCTACACCAGATCCCTCAGCACCACATCCAATCTACTCTGAAACACAGTCAGGGATGGGGACTCCACCACTTCCCTGAGCAGCTGATTCCAGACTCTGACCACTCTTGCTGGGAAGAATTCTTTCCTCATGTCCAGCCTAACCCTACCCTGCTGCAGCTTGAAGCCATTCCCTCTTGTTCTATTGCTAATTGCCCTTGAGAAGAGACCAGCACCAACCTCTCTACAATGCCCTTGTATTGAGTGATGTAGAGAGTGATGAGGTCTCCCCTCAGCCTCCTCTTCCTCAAACTAAACAGTCCCAGCTCCCTCAATAGTTCCTCATAAGATTTATTCTCCAGGCCTCTCACCAGTTTCATTGCCTGCCTCTGTGCTCACTCCAGCACCTCCAGATCTCTCTCTTGAGATATCTCTCTTGAGGTATCTCAATATACATGGACCTGTATCTATGTTTAAGCATATGTGTATGTGTGGTTTGTTTATTCATTGCATATTTCACCTTGGGGTTCATTGTCCTGCGTGGTGCTCATAACATGCTAAAACTGTTTGGAAACTCATTCCAGAGTCATTACATAAAGAGACTGGTGGGCAAATTCCTGGGCAAGGTGAAAGTGGGGCACACAAAGTCTAGTGCTGGAAAACAGATTTGGGTGAATATCTAGATTATTTTTAAATAGGAGAACGGTTGGACCAGAAGGACAGGATTTGCCTCACCTGGCTTGGCGCTTTGGCAGTGGAGATATTTCCAAATGAGGTCTATAATAGGCCATTAAACTCCTAATTCATCCCAGCCTACAGCAGGCCTCTGAAGCACCTCAAATGTCACTCATGGTAAAAAAACCACGACCTTTTTCTTCCTGTTGAATATAAGGGGCGCTGCGTGTTACCAGCGTGGGTGGACCTGTGGGTAGCGGGTCCCCTACTGCCACCTGGAAGGAGCCCCATCCCCTGCAGCCATCGGAAGCACTGGCAGCCATTGCTGCTGCTTTGCCCATGATTTTGGTGTACCACCTCATCCTCCCGCTCTCTGTCCAAGAGAAAGGTTCCTCCTGAGGATGACTCAGTGCAGGAGCCTGGTTTCAGGAGATGAGTCACCCTCTGCAGTTGCCCCTTGCTCTCCCTTAGTCGCAGAGGAAGCTCTCTTGACATCAGATGTCTGATGTTGGAGACACGAATAACCTCATGCCCTGAGCATGCACTGCACATCCGTTCACCACAAACCCCAAGGCTCTGTCAACGTGTCTCATCAAGCTGGTGACCTGTAGTGCCCAGACAACTAAAAACATGGACCAGAAGGAGAAGCCAAGGTCATCTCCCCATCCCGTCAGAGCTTGCTGCACCACACCATTGCCACCAGTCACCTAGTAAGAGCTTTCCACGAAGACCTCTTCATCCTTGCTCCTCACCCAACCTGTCCTACTGCCTCTGTGACCCAACCTGCACCTTCAAGGATGGTGGCACCATCTTGCAGCGGTGTTGGGCTGTGGGAACCAGGAGTTAAGCCGTGCCGGCTGCAGGTTGCTCTCCCAGCATGTCTGTAAAGGGGCTCCTTCCCATGAAATCGGTCACAAAATCTTTCCCTCATGGAATGGTGAGCCTAAAATTCTTTGACAGCGTCCCTCGAAGGCACTGTCAGCCGTGATTGTCTTGGACGTTGCATCCCCGGCGCAGGCAGCCTCTCGCTGATTTGGGCTGATAGAGGATGGGCCAAGGGAGGTTTTATTTTCTACTGTACTCCCTTCTCCACGTGCCTGCCCATCCAGCTTCATAGCGGTGTGGCATTGCATGAGTAATCCTCCAGGACTTACTGTATGCTGGGAGGCCTACGAGGCACCCTGCCCTCTTCCAAGAGGCTTTGCAGAGCTCAGACCTCTTAGCACACAGTTGTGCTTCCAGCGGTTGACGTGGCAGGGGGTGGGGGTCCCCACACATCTGCGCCTCAGCAAAACACTCATTAAGACAAACGAGGCATTTTGCAGTGAAGCTGCTTACTGTCCCCCGTAGGAAGGTGCCCACTTGTCAAAAGCAACTGGGTTAGGTGGGAAAACACTGGTATGGGGAAAGCTTTCATGGAAAGGGCTTCATTTTGTGTCCAAGATGATCTTCTGGCTCCATATCCCATCTTTTGAAGTTGCTAAGCGTGTCCATATGGGGATGGGGTGCATCTCCCATGGCTTCTATGGGGGAGAGGAGGACCAAGGGGCAGTTTTGCAGGTGTAGACATAGCTCTTCTGTCCCATCTGTCTCAATTTTTCCTTCTTGCCCCTGTTTTACAAACACTGCCAAGCCAAGGGAAGCAAACCATAGAATCACAGAATCATAGAGCCATAGAATGGTTAGAGTTGGAAGAGATCTTCAAGATCATCCAGTTCTAATCCCCTGCCCTGGGCAGGGACATCTCCCACCAGACCAGGTTGCTCAAAGCCCCATCCAGTCTGGCCTTAAACACTTCCAGGGATGGGGCATCCACAGGTTCTCTGGGCAACCTGTTCCAGGGTCTCACCACCTTCAGGTGGTGACATCTGTCTGATGTAAATCCAGGATTTCCATGCCATTAAGGAGGTTTTTGTTATGTCCACACTAAACATCCACCCTGGCTTGTCCATTCACCAATCATGCCGTGGACCCTTGGCATCAATCCCCAAATCATCTTGCACTAACAATTCTCAACCTCTCTACAAAATACCTCCAAAACACAAAACCAACGAAGGGCTGACTAGAGGGTCTTCCTGCAACTGGGCTCTGCAGGAGCCATCCCTCCCCAGCATTCCACCTCCTCCTTCTCCTCCATCCTTTGGACCAGGCTGCGCTCACTGGTTTTGCCGAGGTTTCTCTAGAGCCTGGGGGAAGGGTTTTTCCTGTGAAAGCTGCCCAACAGCAGGTTTCATCATTCCCCAAGCTGGCTCTCAAAGGCAGAGTGAAACCATCCCCGACTTTCCCTTCGCTCCCTCATTAGGGCACAACTGGGAGAGAGGCAGGAACTTCCTAATGACTCGCAGCTCCGGAGCGAGGAGCTGGTGCTTTTGTTATTTGCCATCTCTGAGCCGGTTTCACCTTTGATTCCTCTGATGGTAGGAGGGGACTGCTGGCAGCAAGGGCTGAAAGCTGGCATCCTCAGGAGAGGAGATGAAGGCCCAGCTTAATGCCTTTTTTTTATTATTAATTTTTTTCTTCTTTTTTTTCCTTTTTTTTTTCTTTTAAAGAGCTGGGCTGGGTAATCCAGAGGTTTGGACAGCATGAAACACCTCGCTTTGAATGGCTGTAGCAATTTAAACGAGGTGAATTTTTTCCTTCTTCTTTTCAGCTTTTTTATATATATATATCTATCTATTCAAGCCATTGCCAGGGAAAGGACTGGAGGTAACTAACACATTCTGCAGATTTCTCCTCATTGGTGGGAAAAACAGGCAGAAAACCAGCCCCATAAGTCTGGGAGCGCTGGAGCAGTTCATCTGCCACGGGTGATACGGCTCTGGCTTTCACACCAGCGTCACCAGAGGGTTTGAGCATCAACACTGGAAGGGGCTGCCCAGGGAGGTGGTGGAGTCTCATTCTCTGGAGACATTCCAAACTCGCCTGGACGTGTTCCTGTGTGACCTGCTCTGGGTGTTCCTGCTCCAGCAGGGGGATTGGACTGGATGATCTTTCAAGGTCCCTTCCAGTCCCCGAGATTCTGTGATTCTGTGTGATTTCCCAAATACAGGAGAGGAAATATAGGAGGAAGAACAGGTTCCTCCATCATACCCTGCAGTCAGTTGGTATAAACAGCTGACAGAAGACCTGGGTTCAGATCATATCCAACATGATTTTTAGAGCTGGGACTCTTTAGCCTGGGGAAGAAAAGGCTGAGGGGAGACCTCATTAATGCTCACGAGCATCTGAAGGGTGGGTTGAAGGAGGATGGAGCCAGACTCTTCTCAGTGGTTCCCAGTGACAGGACAAGAGGCAACGGGCACAAGCTGGAACACGGGAAGTTCCATTGAAATATGAGGAGAACTTCTTTAGGGTGAGGGTGGCAGAGCCCTGGCAGAGGCTGCCCAAGGAGGGTGTGGAGTCCCCTTCTCTGGAGAACTTCAAGCACTTCCTGGATGCTGTCCTGAGTGCTGTGCTCTGGGCAGCCCTGCTTTAGCAGGGAGTTGGACTGGATGAGCTCTAGAGGTCCCTTCCAACTCTGACAGTTCTGTGATTCCATGATTTGCAGGGTGACGGACTGAAGTGAGCTTTGTTTATCCCCTCCGCTCATTAACAATCCCACCACAGCACTGTTTATGGGGCTGGTGACCATCATGCACACAACAGGGGGATGCTTTAGTCATTCTGGTAGCTGGCACCTCCAAAGGTGTCATCTGTCCTTCCACAGCCCTGCTGCCTGACCCACATGTGTGCAGGCTGGGCACAGTCTTGTTTGGGATAACCTCAGATCCTCCTAATGCTCCCCCAGCCCTTTGTCCACCCCTGCCACACCAACCTGGTTTTTGAGCAGGGATCTGAAGCCCAGCCTTTACCCACCATGTGAGCATCTCACCAACTGCCTCCAGCATCTTCTGTCTTTTAACTTCTTCTTTGGACTCTGGCAATTCTGTCATTCTGTGATTCCACCAGTGAACTGGGGAAAACATTATGTGCATTGGTTTAGACCTCTATTTAGTAGAAAGAACACCATAGTGATTTTAGTGGGATTTTTTAATCCCTCGAGCTCGGCACAATGTTATTTCTCACCACAGTCTTTGATCGCCTTTATCATATAACCACCCAGAAGACTGAAAGAGAAGTTGATTTTCAACCCAAAGGCATGCTGCCATCCCTCATGTGCTTTCTTTTGCTTATGGAGAAAGGTCTTTCTAGAGCCATCCATGGAGTATCCTTATGATAAACCTCACACCTTTTAATGATGAACTCTCCCTGTTGCTTTTCAAGTGAAAAATAGGTAAAATGTAGGACCTGAAGCCCAAAGTTCATGGCTATGTTTGAACCAGGGCAGTATTCAATGACTGTTCTCTGACCTTGAGACCAACCTACATGGTCTACTCACATGTGCACAGTCATATCTCCCAGCCACCAAAATAATGGGGTGACACCTCAGATGTTTTATTGTAAATGATCCTCAGCCTGAGCTAATTCTTCATTCATGCCCGGGAATTGTCTGGAGAAGGTTAATTCTCCCAGCACAAAGCTGTGCCAGGACCACGCTAACAATTTAAGTGTGGACAGTCCAGCTTCAGCCCTTTTCCACATTTCCCACGTGCTGTTGGGTTTTCCAGCACGGATGGAGTCAGGCTGTTCCTGCAAAACATTGAATGGAAGTTATTAAAAGTCATAGCTCAGGTGTGAAGAGTCCCAGTCCTACAATCGCTTGATTTTCTGCCATTCGAGAAGGTACCTCGAAGGCTACAATTTGGTCTGAAGTGGCTGGACAGGTTCCTCTCCATCACTGAGCAGATGGTGTGGTCCATTCCAGATTGCTCTACCTCCCCTGTATTCCTCATAGCTGATGTGCTACCAAGTACGTATTTAATTTATAATGCACATACCCATTGGGTTTTTTTCATTGAAAATCAACCAAACCTTGCAGTACTACCATTTAATGTGCTTTGTTGTTTTTGCAGACATTATATGATTTACTAAAGCGTTAATTTCCTATAGCAAAAGTTCTAATGGGATAGGAAAGTGAAATTGATTTTAAATTACCATGGCAAGCTTGCAGAAACACTCCCATTATTCAGTGGAATGGGTGAAGGCACTGCAGTTTTCACAGCTGTGAAGGAAAATGCATTATTTAAGATCATGGGCTCTGGAGTGGCATTGCCAGGCTTTGGTGGCACTGTTATGGGGGAGTTCTCTTATTAGGGAACGTGCTCTTAAAAGACCTTATTGAGAGCAACTTGGTCCATGCAGAACAGTCACGTTACTGTGAGTTGGTTTGCTTTGTGTGCTATTGAAATGACCTTGGTGGGGATGGTGCTGTGGTGGTCACCAAGAAGATCTCTGACTGTGGTTGGTGTAAGAGCAGGAGTTTCAGGCATGACTTTGCCGCCTGGGGACTTGGCCTTGATATCCTCAAAAGCTGGGGTTGGGCTTTCCTTGCGACCACCTCTGTGCATGGGTGATGACCCTGAGTCTGGTGCTTCCCAAATGAGCACCATATTTCACCTGAAGGCTAAATTAAGCCTAAATTAATTTTCATCGAGGGTGTCTGAAGCCAAGGGGAAAGGAAGGGGGCAGATGGCAAAGTCCATGGGCTCTAACTCCAATACAAAGTCTGTTTGAACCAGGGTAATGTTTTTCGATACTGGGTTGCACTGGGAGCATGATGTGCAAATAAGCAGTGTGCGGCGTTGTGAGGAAAATTATTGCTGAGGACTCTCCTAAAACCATAGTAATGAATTGTGGGTTCTAGTTCTGAAGACTTTACCCTTCTTCAGGGAACCATCCAGGAATGAGCTGTCTGCCAGTGACCTGGGATGGGATCCTGTGCAAGACCAAGGCTTTGTAGAGGCAACATGAGGTTCAGAATATGAGACGCAATATAAGGTTCAATGAGGCCGAATGCTGGGTCCTGCATTTTGGTCACCACAACCCTATGCAGTGCTATGGGCTTGGGGAAGAGTGGCTGGAAAGTTGCCCAGCAGAAAAGGACCTGGAGATGCTGGTGGGCAGCCAACTGAACGTGAGCCAGCAGTGTGCCCAGGTGGCCCAGAAGGCCAACAGCATCCTGGCCTGTGTCAGGAACAGCGGTGGTGGTGTCTCTTTACTGGGTACTGGTGAGGGCTCATCTCTAGTGCTGTGTTCACTTCTGGGCCTCATTACAAGAAGGACATTGAAGTGCTGGAGCATGTCCAGAGGAGAGCTACCAAGCTGGTGAAGGGTCTAGAGAATAAGTCCTGTGAGGAGAGGCTGAGGGAACTGGGCATGTTTAGCTTGAAGAAGAGGAGGCTGAGGGGAGACCCCATTGTCCTCTACAGCTATCTGAAAGGAGGTTGCAGAGACGTGAGTGTTGGCCTCTTCTCCCAAGGGAATCATGACAGGACCAGAGGAAATGGACTGAAGTTGGAGAAGGGGAGGTTTAGATTAGGTATTAGGGAAGGATGACTTTACTGGCAGAGTGGTCAGGCACTGGACCAGCCTGCTCAGGGAGGTGGTGGAGTCACTATCCCTGGAGGTATTTAAGAGGTGTATAGATGTGGCACTTCAGGGCATGCTGTAGTGGCCACAATCATAGGGAGCGGGCTCTGGTTTTGTGTATGGTTGGACTCGGTCATCTCAGAGGTCCTTTCCAACCATCACAATTCGGTGTGGTTGTGCGGGGGGGATTCTGTGCAACAGCTACCTCAGACTGGCTTCAGCTCATGGAGTCAGAGGTGCTTTCCCGGGGGAGAAGACTGACAATATTAAATGTTTACAATAAATTGACGTAAGGCATTATTACATCCTGGTTTATGAGAGCTGGGTTGCAGCTCCGGTGTAGCTGCCCTGCTGTCTGGAGCCCCCCCTTCTCATCCCCTTCTCCGCAGGCACTGGATGTTCCCACCCTGGTATGAAGGCTCAGAGGGTTCAGCAGCATGGATGTGGCCAGATTCTTCCTCTTGGCCTCAGGGCAAGAGCAGGACCCTGAAATGTTTAGTTAATTACTTTATACGAGGCCCTAGAGACTGGAACAACGCTCAGTGTTCAAAACCAATTCCTTTCCTTGGCCCAATAAGCGACACGGGCCCTAAAACCGCTCGTTCCTCACCTAATGCTTCTGCTCTGTCAACATCGTGTAAGGAAAGGGCTTGTTTGCGCTCGGGAGAGCACGGGGCCTCTGTGGTTTGACAGGAATAATTCATGGGAATGTTTGCTCGCTGTGAGGAGCAGACGAAACGAGACAGACCGTTTGAATTCCCCGTTGCCGTGGCTGCGTGCGAAGGCTTACGTGCAGGTGTGGAGAGCACCCACAGCAGCAAGCTATTTACTGACATCATAACCATTGCTAATCCAGCCTGGATTGTAGAGCAGCCAGGGGTGGAAGGCAGTTCCACAACAGGATGAAGCTATGACCACATGGCCACAGGGTGATCTCAGAAATACACATTTTGCTGCGTAAGACCATGGGCAAATTACCTTGATTTTCCTACGTTAGAGCTATGTTTGTCATAGAATCATAGAATCATTTAGGTTGGAAGAGACCCTTGGGATCATCAAGTCCAACCATCAGCCCTACTCTACAAGTTCTCCCCTACACCAGATCCCTCAACACCACATCTAATCTACTCTGAAACACAGTCAGGAGGGCTAGACCCCTGATGATTATGGCTCCGGAATAAACACCAGTGTAATGACCACAAAATGTCTGGTATGGACCAGGGATGCTGGGTCACAGCCATGGGGGAGTGCAGACACAGTCCTACGTGTTCCTCTGTGTCTGGTTCCCCACCTATGCAGTGTCTGGGTGTTTATTTTTGTTAAAAAAAAAAAAGAGCTTTAACTTCTAAAACCGCTCTTTTGGGGTTTGGGTTGGCATTTGTATTGGCCTTTGTCACTTCTGAAGAGTCCAAACCTCAACCCCACCGTGCTTCTTCCATGCCTCTTTCTTCCCTGCAGATCTGACCATTACCATTTCTGGACAGTTGGAGTCACTTTGAGGCCAAACCCAATCAGATTGACAATGAATAAATAAATGAGACACAGGGCTGGATGTGACAAGGCAAAAACCTAAATTTATTGATGTTTATCAGTCGAAATCAAACCCCTACATACCTAATATTAAGTTCTTCAGAGGTGGGGGTTCCACTGAGTAAGTATAAATCTCCTTTGCATCACTGCTGTGGTTCAAATCCACCCTTGAGAGTCAAGGAGCTTTGGTAGGCTAATGGAAAAGGACATGATGTCAGAGACCAAGTCTCCAAAAAGTAGCATCAGCCTTGCTTAAGTAGACAGAGTAGAGAGGTTCTCCTCCCCCTCTACTCTGTCCTGGTGAGACCCCGTCTGGAATATGGTGTCCAGGTCTGGGCCCCNCTGCTCTGGGTGTTCCTGCTCCAGCAGGGGGATGGGAGTAGATGATCTTTCAAGGTCTCTTCCATTCCCTGATATTCTGTGATTTGTCTTCCTGTGCTTTCCGACACACGTGTAGACACGGAGAGTGATAGGGCATGTGTGCACAGACAGATGGGATAATCTCATCCTGCTTTGCGGTGTCCTACCAAGACTCAGAAATGGTCAACAACTCTCAGGGGAGTCTTAGCACAGTGTTGTGTCCAAAATAGCAAACTTGCCGAGGGTCACTCTGTCAGGCAGATGTCCCCTGAAACCTACCCTTTCAGGCAGGTTTCCCCTAAGGAAAAGTCATTTCAGCTTCAATTTCCTTTCTTGCCAGTCTATAGAAGTACCTGGCATGCTTTGTCAGTCTCAACCCTGACCCCTCCAACAGGGATTGGAGGGGACCTGTCTGAGTGAACCACAGCCAGTTGACAGGGGGATGACAATGACACTAGGGGTGGTGGTATCAGAGGGGGCTTTTCTCCTCCCTCACGGTCACATACAAATAAGGACGGGGCAGGGGCATGAACGCATTTGTGCTGGGCTGTGGTTTTAGCAGGGGGGGGTTTGGCCTTACCTGGACCATCAACAAAGTTCCTGGCTCACCCAGGTTCCCAGTGTGCACCTTCCCTGACGGCTGAGACAAGACAGCACCGGTGGGAAATCAACGGTCAGATTCTGGCTCTTCTGCCAGCTCCCTCTGTGACCGCAGGCAATTTATTGCATCTCTCAGTGCCTCAGTCCCCTGCTGTTAATAACACGTCCTTTCCTTTGCTGTGTTTCTGTCCTTGTCAGTTTAGATTGTAAATCCTTTAGGGCAAGAACTGTCTCTTACCATGTGTATGAACTGGACTCGGTACAATCAAACTCTGATCTCAGCAGAAGCCCTTTAACATTGCTATAATAACAGATAACAGTGATAGCTGGGAGCTGGGACTCCTGGGTTCCATGCCCAGGTCTCTCGACCCTGCACTGCAGCCAGGGACAAGTTATTTTACTGGGCACCCAGCAACATTCAAGATGCTGTGGGTGTCCCAGTGCACCCTTGGGACTTTTACACTTGCTAGAACAGTGGCCAGAAGGACCAGGAGGAAAAAGAGGAAAAACAGGGGGATTCCAGGAGGAAAACAGGATATGTTTATGAATAACTTCAGCGTAGGGTTGGTGGGGTGCAACAGTTGTGAATAACCAAGATGAATTAGATCTGGCTTCCTACAGAACTGACTTGTGCTTACCCATGGGATGCATCTAATACTGGAGCAAAGGCTTCATGGACAGTCTCTTGGCTGTACTGCTGTCCTGCTCCCTCCTGCTTCCCAACCTTGCTGCCTCAAAAGCTGTTCAGGGAGATGTATTCTGCCCATGTACCAGTCTCTGCTGCCTACAAACCTACCGAGCGTGCTCCCAAACCTCCTTTGTATGCTGCTTCTCCGTGCTGAGCACTGAACGGTGACATCTTTGTCAAAGGGCATAGCTGGTGACAGGAGGACTGGCAGCCCTGGAGGCTGCAAGGACAGAGGGTCCTGGTAGTTGTGGTTTGCAGGGATGCACAGACTCTGCTGTCAGGCTCACAGCAAGGGTTTCTTCCAGCTGGTATGTATAGTAGGCAGCAGAGGCCATGGAAGGGTGAGATCTCCAGGCATGAGGTGAATAAACTAGGTGGCTCCTTATGGGCAAAGTGTAGATGGAGAAATGAATAACATGGGGAGAAGGAAAACCTGCTTTCTTATCTATGTCAGGGTGGAGGTGGTCTGCCTGGCTTGGTGCGCTGTTGTTGTAGAGACTTCCCCTCTGTGCTGAGACCTGGGAGCTCTGTTCAGTTGTGTAAACTGGGCACCCAGCAACATTCAAGCTGCTGTGGGTGTCCCAGTGCACCCTTGGCTGTGGGTCTAGATGGGCACAGGTCTTCTGCATGCCTTGTATCCTGCCTTGTGTCCAGCAGTCCACGGATATCTTTGATACCCTCTGAAATGGTTCCAAGATACCTATGAGTCTTGCCCCTGGTCTCCAGCTTCTTCAGAGATGCTTTGGAGAAGTCAGCTGGGGGATTATGCATGGGATTGTCCTCCATGAAGGATTTTATTGAAAGGCAAAACCACTCCTTGGGGCATGGAGGAACATGGAAGCTATGGGACAGGGTCTGTTCTAGAGGAGAGCTATTCATGGCATGTGTCATCTCCTCAAGGCTGTGCATTTGCTCCACAAAGAAAAAGAAGGCCAATTTAAGAGATGGATGGAACAAAAAGTATCCCAGCCAGCTCTGGGAGCTCCTATGCCAGCTGTCAGATGGGAATACATTCAATTTTAGCGTGAATTGATTTCCCACAGGAAAAATCCTTTCCTACCTGTTATCATGATCCCTGGCACTTCCCCAGTCCCCATGTCCCCTAAGTCTTTTCCATGGGGACGTATGTGAATCCAGCACAAGTGAGCCCTCAAAATGGCATATCTAAACGATAGCGAGGAGGTGAGAGGCATCTGATAGGAAAGGGAATGCCATGGAGATGGGAGACATCTGATATCAGCCATCAGATCTCAGCTAGTTGTCTGGACCCTTCTGTAGTTGAGGGAAGGAGACAGGAAATCTGTAGGAGGTGTTGTAGACACTTATCTTGGGATGGAATGAATGGCTTTCTGGAAATCTCTCTCTTTCTCTCTGATGAAAGAGATGATGAGTTTAAAATCAGCTCTCCCACTTCGGGACAGCTGAAGGCAGAAAGGAAATCCCGTTCAGGGAGACTCGAGTCTACTTCTGTGGCTGCAGAAAAGATTTTTAGACACACCAAGTTGAGCTTCAACAAAAAGCTGCAAAGAACTGCAGCAAAACTGGAAACATTTGGCACAAAATATTGCTTGCAGCCCAGAGAAAAAGTTTGAGTGAGGAAAGCAAGGGGGAAAGGGATTCGTTCACAAAGCGATGCTAAAAGGCATAAGATCGGCGTCCCGCTTTGAGCTGTCACCTCAAGAGGCAGGCCCTGCAGGGCAGGGAGGGGTTGAGGGGGTAGAAGCTGGAGGATTAGTTCTCCCCACTATCATGGAGATGACTCAAGCCTGCAGCATCCTCTTTCCAACAGGATGTCCACGTGAGACCATGTTTGTAACCCAGCCCGCTGGCACCCGGCCACCCCGTGTGGCTGAGGAAGCGCTTCCGACTGCAGGGAATCGAGCCTCGGCCTTATTCTCTCTGGGCCACCCTTCGAGCCAGCAGACGAGAGCCTTCCTGACATGCTGCCGTGTCTCAGGAGATGTTTAAGTGTTAGATATCCTGCACAGCAGCCCCAACACAGGAATCTGAGAGCTTTGTCTCCTCAGTTGGCTCAGGGTGGTTAATGGGTTCGTCTGTGACGTTCAGTGCTCAAGGTCAAGCTTTTCCTTCACGTCTAGGAAAGAGGGGATTTGGATGCACAAGAAGGGATTTGAACCCACAAGAAGGGGTCTGAACCCACCCAGGCACTCTCCTGGGTGGCAGGAGAAGGCACAAGGGACTGTTCCTAGTTGGGTATTGCAGTCTGAGCCAAGACATGGAATAGTGTATTGGTGGCAGGGGAGGGTGGAAAAAGAAACTGTGAATCGTTTAGTGGCCTAGACCTGTTCACTGGTGTTGGATGGGTTCTTCTGTGTCTACCTGCCACAGCTCACCTGACTAAGGGACTCAAATTTTAGTTTTAGAAGTTTTAGACTAGGATTGGAGGGATTTACACCCTGGGCTGAGATGCTCAGGGTCAGCTGCATCAGGCCAGGCTTAGCTTTGGAGGCAAAGGGCAACCTGAGTCAGATTTGGAGATGTAACCTAGGGTTTATGTCAAATCCCAGTTCCCTAAGGTGGCAGGTGGGACAGTGTGCTCTGCTATCTCAGGTTTATGAGCAGGAGACAGCTTTCAGAGCCTGGCCAAGCTGATTGCTGGTGGCAGGTCTCCCCAACATCTCTGCAGGGAGGGGACATGTCCCATGTCCGTATGTCCCACGATGATTGAGATCTTAACTCCTGCGAAGAGCAAGGCAGGACTTGTAGGGGTAGGAGGGCTGACTGTGTCAGGCTGCCTCTGAGGACTGTGCCTGAAAAGGGCTCTTTTGAACATGTGCCCGGGTAGCTGGCATGTCCTTTAGCTGATGAGAAATCCCCCTCAGCCGTGGCCAAGAGCAGCTGGGCAGGAGTTTGCAGGGAGAACAGGTCACTTGAATGTGGAGCTGTGGAAGGGCAGGACCTCCAAAGCAGGAAACGGGCCATGGAGAAGCAGACGGTGGGAGGGGGTTATGTACAGAGGAGCAGGGGAAGGCAGGAACATAAGACATTTTGGGCTAGGAGTGAGATTCTTTGTAGCCAAAACCGACTATCTTTTTGCTTCTCAGCTTACCCCAGTGTACACCAGGATTTTTTTATTTCATTTCATGTTTTTGCTTCAACCCGTAACTGCAAAACCCCCAGCTGTATTTCCTTCAGCTCCTCAACAACCACGACATCTGCTCTGCTCCTGCTGAAGAGCAGATCCCTGGAGTGCAGGAAACTCTTCCAGGCCCATTCCAACAGGCAGCTGCACCACCCTTCCCAGCCAATTCTGCAGCATCAGGCACGCTGCCGGAGCTTACCCAGCCCACTTTGGCCACAGGCTTCCCTTCCTGGGAGGAAAACTTTCCTCTTCTCCATTGCCTGGGACCCTCGCATCACTGCACCAGGTTAAATCCTCCCTCTCGGGGGGCAGGGCTCTGCCAGACCAGAGAAGGCAGGAGAAAAGAGGGGAGCTTACTGGCTTCAGCTTACTGGCTGAAGGATAGAAGCCCCAGAGTCAATGGGACAGAGTCTACTTGGAGGCCTGTGTCTAGTGGAGTCCCTCAGGGATCAGTACTGGGACAGGTGCTGTTCAATATATTCATCAATGACTTGGATGAGGGAGTAGAGTGTACTATCAGCAAGTTTGCTGATGACACCAAACTGGGAGGAGTGGCTGACACACCAGAAGGCCGTGCTGCCATTCAGTGGGACCTGGACAGGCTGGAGAGTTGGGCGGGGAGAAATTGAATGAAATAGAACAAGGACAAGTGTAGAGTCTGGCATCTGGGCAAGAACAACCCCAGGTACCAGTATAGGTTGGGAAATGACCTGCTTGAGAGTAGCATAGGGGAAAGGGACCTGGGGATCCTGGTGGGCAGCAGGATGCCCATGAGCCAGCACTGTGCCCTCATGGCCAAGAAGGCCAATGGCATTTGGGGTGTATTAGAAGGGGGGTGGTTAGTAGATTGAG
>VZTM01041203.1:295786-307887 GCA_013400555.1 Jacana jacana | reverse complement strand
ATCTCGCTTGTGTTGAGCTGCCCAGAACTGGACACAAGACTCAAGGGGTGGCCTCACCAGTGCCTACCCATCCAAAGGGGCGTGTAAGGTGCTTGCAGGTGTAACTTCACACCTACTCAGCAGAGTTAATATTCTAAGCTCCTCCTGTCCCTAGAGGTCTGTTTCAGCCTTCTCAAGCATGCTCTCCCATTTTCCAAGCCCACGTTTGCTTTTCTTAAAGCAGTACTAGACTTGACTGTGCTTGGTCAAGAAGAGTTTCCCAATCTGGAGTTGCTGGGAGTGGTTTGAGTATCCCAAATCCTGTTCCTTTTCATCCTTCCATATACCTATACTAGTAAACTGGGCAATTTCAAGGCCTGCTCATGGGCACTGTAACTTCATCATGCTGCTAAATTGTTAGAATAATCACTGGATTGGTCAAGGCTTACGTGCACTCTCCCAAGTAATCATAACCAGGCCAGGATTCAGGACTCCATAGGGACCAGAGATCATTCCCAGTACTGATATGAAGGCAGCTACCTGGTTTTGTAAGACTGGAGGTCATTTCCGTGGTCAGTCTTGACCCATTGGCTCCAGGAAAAGGGATCAGACCTCTGTCCCTCGTTGACTATTGTAGATGCAGTCTGAGATTCCTGACTTGGTCAACTTGTGGCTGTGTGGGACAGGCCATTAGGACTCTTCTTCCCTCAAAACGTAGCCTAGGGCTTGTGCTGATGTGCCTTTCCACGTTCCTGCAACCCTCTAACACATCAGCATCCTCTTCATTTCAAGCCAGTCTGTTGCCTGAGGCGTCCTCCTACGCTTTTTGCTGGTGATATTCAGAGCCACCTCTGTAAATCGAACAGTGCCAAGGCACAGGGACGACCCTGTAATAGTTCACCCTGATAAATTGTCAGCACAGTCCCTGGCAATTTTGGCCAAGACCAACTAGCATGGACTCCACGTGGAGTCGAGTCCTGCCAGCTGGCCAAGGACAACGGCTGGTCTTTGGTCTGCTTTGTTTAATGGTATAGACAGAGCTTCTGACTCCAAAAATCCTGTCTCTGGACATTCCTTGCTGAGGCTGCTGAGCAGCCTCTGCCATCTACACGAAACATCTTTTTCCATAACACTTAAGGTAGGTTTTTCTTTTCCAGGAGGAACATCTCCTAGGGAAGCATCCTAGAGCTTTTTCCAGAGGTTATTTCACCACATTTCTGGAGCCAATGGCTTTGGCTCCTCGGAAACGTGCTTTGGCGCAGGGACAGCAGTGACTTTGCCCCACGCAGTTTGTGTGCTGCTGCGACATACGTAGTAAATAAGTGTGAGGGTAATTATGCCAAGAGGAATTCTGGGAACCCAGCCAGAACGGAGGGGACAGCCAACCCTTTGTGTGTTTAAAGGAAATCGCCTCGAATCCCCCCTCCCAACCCCAAATTAGTTCTATCTCATGAAGCCACGGTGGGACTTGGAACTAAAAATACACGGGTGCACACAAATACACACACTCGTGTATGAAAATAGCCAGCATGCAAAAAAACAACAACAAAAGGAAAAGGCCCAACGTTCGGCTCCTGTATCCAAAATTAAGCTCTTAAATAAGTAAATTAGCCTGATTTTCAAAAGCACGGAGCGGTGAATGGTTTTCACTGACATAAGAGGGAGCATCGTGTTGCTAAAGATTGAGGATCAGACCTGAATATGGATTCGAAAGTCTAATTATAGCATCCTGTTCGCTACCAGCTTGACCGAGAACAACAAATTTCAGGTGAAATGACATTGATTTTTTTTTTATTTTTTTTTTTTTCCAGAGTTTGTCTACTCTTACCCAGTGTTAGTAAAGGCAGGAAAAAGCCCTCAAATGGGTAAATGGAATACCCCAAGGAAGAAACAGGAATGAAACTGCTTAAACCAGTGTTGTACCTGCGTGTTCAGGACTAGGATTAAGCCTTAACCAATGTTAGAGCTGGGTGAAATGTTATATTGATTAATTAGACAGATATTTCAGTAGTTGCTGAAAGCCTATCAGGTAGAAATAGTTGCTCTCACACTTTCTCTGGTTAAAACTCACAATCGACTGGCATCAAGCTGGAATGGATTTTTAGTCCTCCCTTCCCTCTCTTTGTCAGATTTGGGTCTGAAAATATACTAAAAGAGAGACCACCGTATTTTTGCATGGACTGAAGATGCTGGGAGGGCTGGAGCTCCTGTGCTGTGAGGACAGGCTGAGAGAGATGGGAGGGTTCAGCCTGGAGAAGAGAGGGCTCCAGGAAGATCTTATTTTGGCCTTCCAATATCTAAAGGGGCCCCACAGGAAAGGTGGGGACAAACCTTTTAGCAGGACCTGTTGTGATAGGACAAGGGGTAATGGCTTTAAACTAAAAGTGGGGGAGAATGTTTTATGCTGAGGGCGGTAAGACCCTGTCCCAGGTTGCCCAGAGAAGTGGTGGCTGCCCCATCCCTGGAAGCATTCCAGACCAGGTTGAATGGGGCTCTGGGCAACCTGGTCTAGTTGAAGATGTCTGTCTCTGCTCATGGAAGTGGGTTGGACTAGGTGCCCTTTAAAGGTCCCTTCCCACCCAAACCATTCTATGATTCCACTCACACATTTGTGTTTTGGTGGCTAGACAATGGGGACAGGACTAAAAGATCTGAGTTCTGCTGCTTGGAAGACTTTGGGAGAGCCCTTTTGGTGATCCATGACTCAGTTTCCCCATCTGTGGAAGGAGGACAAGAGGGATGGGCTTCACAAAAGGCTGTGGGCTCAACAGCCAAGAGAATTTGGTGTTACTGTCATTGATGTTGTTCTGGCCATTGATGGAGACAGGACTAGGGCGTTACTGTGCGGGTGGTGATGAGTCCCTAGAGGTCAAGGAGAAATCATTGCAGGATGTGGTGTCCCTTCTGTTAGTTTCTTCTTAATATTTTTTGGTGACTCAAGGTTATAGTTTGGTCAGGCCAAGCCAGAGCGCTCAGAAAAGTAGACAGTCTTAAAAATAACCCAGAGCTGGAGACAGCTGGTGGGGACAGCAACGTGGAAGAGTAGAGGACTAGAAAACATAAGATGTGAGAAGGGACTGAAAAAAATTGAGGGTTTTTTTAATCTGGAGGAAAGAAGACTGAAGGTTTACATGGTAACTATGTGCAAACTGGAAAAGGACTGCTGCAGGGTGAAAATGAATAAATTCTCCTTGTCTGTGGCTGATAATGTCTTGTCTGATGATGATAAATTAGTGGCTTAACCTTCTGGAGAGGAGCTTAGGTTTCATGTACTAGCAGGAATGAGAGCTCCTGGGAACAGGAGGCATTGCAAGACTACAAGATGATTTGGGTGAATATCTCCCTGGAAAGAGTTTGGCAGAGGTGGTGCTGTCTTTGCAGCACCGTATGGGCACCAACACGTTGGTCTTTGGTGGCCAGTCGAGGGGTTATTATAGAAACCAGTTGCGTGCTCTTTTTCTCTGGTTTCCCCTTGAGCCACTCTCCCCAACTTTACCTTTTTAGCGTAATTTCCTCCATGTGTGAAGAAAAGGCAGGATTCCCGTGTCACCCTGCAGATTCCAGGGCTGGGGAATGTCGGGGAGATGCTGAGTAGAGGTGATGGCCTTGGGCATGAAGGGCTGGTGTCCATAAGGAAGCAGGTCATCCACGGACATTTCCACCCCACTCGGGCTCTTCTGGGGATGTCACACCAGTGTCACCAGTGTCGTATGTGACTGGCGTAGCATTTTCTCGAGTGTCGAGCCCCATCTGAGCCCTTTCCTGCGTCATTTTTTTCGTGTGTGTGTGTGTGTGTGTGTGTGTCCTTGCGTCTTCTTTCGGGATTTTTCCTCTTCTGTTGTTGCGAGCTGCGACCGGGAAGGAAGGACAAGCTGCTTGAGAAAGGACAGGGCTTGCTGAGCTACCTCTGCTTCTCTCCCAGCTGCCTGTCCCTGGGTGAAATTGGGAAATATAGAGGCTGTCAAGGCTTACGTCCTTTCCTCCTGCTCTTCCTTGCTGTGCAATCTCGCCCCGAGTGGCAAGGAATGATCTAATCGTTTTGGCGAAACCCCAGTTTGTGCTGTGAGCCCCTCCCAGAGCCTCCAGAAGGCACTTCAGTCCACCATCAGGCTGGCATCTGAGGTAGGACAGATGAACAGTCCCAGGAGGGGACATTTCTCTCCATTGACTAGCTCAGATGACCAACTTCAGGGTCAGCGTTAGGTAAAATGAATCCCTTCCCAAATTTCAGGGCACAAGGTTACAGCCACCACTCAGGATGAGAGGGAAAAAAACCCAATATTGGATTGTTAGTACCAGTGAGCATTAGAAAGGACCCCGTTAGGAGATGCTTCCATTGTTAAATGCCACGAGTCGTGATGTCTGGGCACCTGGTGCTACCCTACCTTGATTGACTCCTTATACAAAGGTTGGCCAAATGTTCCCTGAGAGAAAGTTGTGCCCCCAGAACAAGGTTTGCAGGTCTCCTTCTTCCATGTATATGGAAACAGAGGTGATAGAACACTACCTGTCCATGCATGAGACGCCTCCTTCTGGTCCAACACTGCACAAAGTCTCAACTGCTGACCTTTGAGATGTAAGACTTTTCTAAGGTTTGTGGGTCACATGTGCTAAAGGTGAAGGTGGTGTCTCATTGCTCCACCTGTGGTGAAATGGGGACAAATCTCTGGGGTACATGAGGAAAACTCCTAACTACAGTGCTGAAGGGGCTTAGATGATCTACCAGGAGAAGTAGGGAGGTGATTGGCCCCCTGTACTCAGCACTGGTNTGGTGTAGGGGAGAACTTGTAGAGTAGGGCTGATGGTTGGACTTGATGATCCCAAGGTTCTCTTCCAACCTAAATGATTCTATGATTCTATGATCTGTCAAGCTGTCGCCAAGTGTCCTGACCAGCATTTGTCAAGGAGCATCTCCAGTTCTCATCATGAGAACAAAGTGAGGGAGTTGTTCTCTCGTGCAAGTGTTTCATGAGCATTCCCTACCCCCATGCTTCACATTTGGGTGGTGCAAATGAGAGGTTTCCCACTCCCCCAGTACAAAATGTTGCAGGAGATGGTGTTAGAGCGGTGTAGACACTTCAGGATGCCTTTGACCCCCTACGGCCTCCCTCTGCTCGTACAGCTCGCCCACAGCCCTGTCCCCTTTGGGTTTTGGTAGATGTCAAAGTCTCACGCTCAGCTTCTCCTCCTGTTTCCTGCAGGTATATCCGAACTATGTACCTGGGGATCCAGAGCCAGAGGCGGAAGGAACACCAGCGGCGTTTCTACTGGGCTATGATGTACGAATATGCAGACGTCAATATGTTGCGCCTCCTGGAAACTTTCCTCGAGAGCGCCCCTCAACTGGTGCTACAGCTCTGCATAATGATCCAAAAGAACCGTGCAGAAACATTACCATGTAAGTGGCCCCCTCCGTGTCCCCCTTCCCCATCCTCCCCACTCCGGTCCCACGCTCAGCTGCCCGTGGATCTTGTGCTAACCATCCGCCCTACGCCACCCGGCGTGTAAAGGGGCTGCCACTTGGGACAAATCTCATTCCAGCTCCGCGCTGCATTCTCTGGGTAAAATTTCTGCTGGTTCCGCTGAGGAAAACCAAAAAATACCGGTATCAATCAGAAAACAAAACAAGATTTGACTCTTCCGCACCCAGTCCAGTCTAAGGAAGTGGTGGTGTTATTGGGAGGAGGCTGGCAACCTCGGCTGCTATGGCAAATGTCACCATTCATTTGCCGCCTGGCACTGGGCAAACGCAATCTTTCTCTGCCTCAGTTTCCCTCCTTACTGGTAAAACTGGCCACATTTGAATTTGTGCTGTGAGGAGGGACGTTTCAATGCCTGTGCAATGCTCTGATGGTGTGAAGTGTAGTATAAGGTGCTCAGTGTTATAGATAAAGCTGAAGAAGGTTTTCTGAAGAGTGCCCAGGAACCAAGGCTTGGTCATCAGTAGTGTGACTCTCAGAAGTATGAGAAAAGAGAGGGGCAAAGGCAGTGGAGGGGATTGTGTAGAGGCAGAAATGTTGTAGGGCAGGAATCACAGAATCGTCATGGTTGGAAAGGACCTCTGAGATCATCAAGTCCAACCCCCCCCCCCAAAAAACCCCTACAGTCTCAGCCACAAGACCATGCCCTGAAGAGACACATTTACGTGTTTCTTGTAAACCCCCGTGAGATGGTGACTCCACCATTTCCCTGGACAGGCTGGTCCAGTACCTGACCACTCTGCCAGTAAAGTCATTCTTCCCTAATACCTAATCCAAACCTCCCCTTCTCCAACTTCAGTCCATTTCCTCTGATCCTGTTATGATTCCCTTGGGAGAAGAGGCCAACACCCACCTCTCTGCAACCTCCTTTCAGATAGCTGTAGAGGACAATGAGGTCTCCCCTCAGCCTCCTCTTCTCCAAACTAAACATCCCCAGTTCCTTCAGCCTGTCCTTATAGGACTTACTCTGTATACACCTCACCAGTTTGGTGGCTCTCCTTTAGACACACTCCAGCGTCTCAATGTCCTTGTAGTGAGGGGCCCTCTCTGAAGGTAGATAGGTGAGCAAAGGCTTGGAAGCAACCACAGAGAAGAGTTTGCCAATTTTGGTGTTCTTTGCTGCGGTGATGTCCTGAGCAAGGGGCACCCACCCCAGTCAAGTGGCGTATGCGCCTGTCCCAGCCCTGGGGTGAGCAACTCTACCAGCCCATGCCCATTGACTGCATAAGGGTCACCAACTTTCTTCAAAATTGTCCTTTAGAAGGAGGTGTCCTTTAGCAGTGGTATCAGCTGATGAGCTGCTGGGTTATTCCACCCCTGCTCAATGCATACACTCAGCTTCCCAAAGATAACCTGCTTGTGGCATGCCATATCTCACAGACCTGAGTTGTTTCTTGGAGCTGGGATTGGAACCAGAAAGTCCTTCAGGGTTAAATTTTGCTGGTGGGATCAATCAAGGTCACTGCTATCAAGAACATCAGTAAACTGGGCTGCTCTCCCCTTCCTCCATACTTTAAGCATGTCCATCACAGTTGTTTATAGAGGCCTCCCTTCTCCTATTTATGCAGGCTTTTTCTGAAACCTATCATCACAAGCTCTCCAGGCCTCCAAAGTGCTGACATGATGAACATGCTTTTCTACAACTCCTGCTGGAACTGCTCACATTTGCCAGCACCCTTTTCCTGCTGCTTCCAACATTATTAACCCTACCAAAAAAGAAAAAAAAAAAGTATAAATCATAACCTAAGAGGCTTGCCAGGGCTTAATGCAGGTTGTTGGGCTCACTACAGAAAGCACAGGGTGAAGTTTGCCAGCCCTCTGCTGCGCTGCGAGTCAGGCGACACGGCCAAATAATCCCTCTAAGGCTTTCAAATCCGCGGCTCTTTCAGTTTGCCACTTCCAGGCATGGCTGCCTAATTCCACCCAACGAGCTGCATCGCTTTCCAACACCCCCCCACCACCACCTTCCCTCCCTCCCTCCCCTTCTCCAGCTATGCAGTTCCTCCGTTCCTCCACCACACCGAGTTTGCTGCTCGCTCTTCCAAGGCAACGCACGTCCCCGCCTGCCTCCCCCAGCCCTTGAGGGCTCTTTTGCCTGCCATGCTCCAGCAGCCCAGCTCTCCGGGTCCCCAGTGCATCCATCCTCTGCTCTGCCTCCCTACCTGCCTGTGCCAGAGATGCTATCATGCATCTCAGGGCTGTGAGATGGATACGGGCAGCAGAGCTGGCTCAGCCCTCCTGACTCAGGTGCAAGGTTGCCTAGAGCTCCTCCATGCCCGTGTCATGCTTCTGTCTTCCCCCTTCCTCCCGGCCAACATATAATTATGTAGAAGGAAATTAAATGCTGAGAGGAACCCTGATGAAAGGGAGCATCAGTGATTTCTCTTAAAGCAGGCAGAAACCAAAGGAAGATGGATATTGTTAGGAAGGCAGTGTGTTTAAAAATCAAATCAAGCCTCCCGTGGCTCATTGTGTCTATGAGAGCGTGGCTCGTCACAGGAAGAGGCCAGTTCTGTCTCTAAACGGGGACAGTGTCAGCTGTGGCACTGAGGGACTGGCAAAACGGCCCACAGCAAGGCTGGTAAAGCTGGGTAGGACCCATGCTAATGTGTCCAGGCTCCAGCTATTTCCATATGGTTCACACAGCCTCTTACAGATTCATTTAGTGCTAGAACAAGGTCCATTTGCAATTTTATATGGCAGACATCTCGCGTCCAAGCCCCAGTCCTCCCTTCTCTTAAGACTGCAAAGCCAAGCCCAGTGGAGGAAGCCACACCAGGCTTCAGTCTTCTCCAAATGGGTCAATAAATATCTTCTTCTCCTACTTAAGGAGCTTTAGGAAGGGACTTACTGCAATGGCTGTTTTGATGTTTTCTCCTAGTTCCCATGTTAAGATGGCTGTTAAGATAAGAAGAGTGAGTACACTGGAGGTCTTTACTCAAATACAGAGCATCTCCTCCAGAGATGTTTCGGAGCATGGTCCTGGTCCAATTGGTCCGGGAGGGGACTGAAAGGTCTGATCTTGCCTGTTGTGGCTGCAGTGAGTAGGTGATCACTCTGAGGACCATCAGAAAGGAATACAACCAGGCTAACACTTAATTTCCTGGTTTCCATATCTATTGGGTGGGCAGAAGAAGGAAAAGCCACACCATGCCTTGCAGGAACAATTTCACCCTGAGAGGGGCTTGTTGGAAAAGGCTGGGAGGAACCTGTTCTTATTGCTCCTTCAGTGCTCAAAGAACAGACCAGTTTCACTAATGGGCTCCTGCTTACCCAAGAGTTGGCATCTCCTGCATGGTCTGACACCACGAGCAGCAGAAGTGCTGGAGATGGAATTTGAGGTCAAGTCACAACCTCAGTAAAGTTTGCAACAACACCTCTGAGATTTTATGAAGGTCAGGATTCGTTCCTTCGTCATATCCCTAGGAGGAGGTGGACCAGATCCCAGCTTAGCTGCCATTGCCCAACGACTGGGGAAGAGCAGAAAATAGCACAGAGAGAAAAGAAGCAAGAACTTGGTGTACTCCATCAGGTGAGCAGACCTGACCTGGAAGGTACCTGCTGAGAGCCTGAGCTGGAGCACTTTGTGCTGTGGCTGCTGGAGCAAATGGGTCAATGCCAGCTCCTGAACATGAAGGTGGAAGAAGGTGGTGAAGTTGTGCAGGCCCTTTGCGAGCGATTCATCTGCAGCTACTGCTACAGCTGCAGCTGTCTGGGTCCAAAACAGAGTCAACAGAAGGTGAGGGAGGAAGGATGTCTCCAAAACATGGAGCAGTCTGTGTCCAAAGAGGGTGAAGGGGGTGAGATGAGATGCTCGCCCTCCAGCAGCACCCTTCTCCAGGGAACCTAGAGAGAACCTAGCTGACGCTTTTAGACCTACCCTTAGGGTTAGGCAGAAAGAGATGATGGACCTCTGAAGAGGACACAGCCCTGTCCATCACTCACCTTCACTGTCTCTGAGATTCAGGAGAGGATGGATGAAAGGGTGGCCATCTCTCAGATTCCTGGACAGCACTGGCCAGAGGACTTCCCCTGATTTAAATAACATGGTGTATGCAGGGAGAAACATAATGTTAATGACAACAAAAAAAGCCCAGCAGCTCAGATCTTCATTTCATAATCACTCTGAGCAGATAATCCACCTCCTTCTTGCAGAATAAACCATCCTTAACCCTCTTCACCCTGCAGAGGTACCTCTTCCTCTCCACTGAATGCAAAGGAGCACATCTAACCAGCTTAAGAGAGACACCCAACTTATAGGCAGTAAGTGAGGTGAGAGGGATTCCAGTTTTTCAGCATAAATCTCCTCTTAAAGGGGTTTTCTTTAACTTAATATTTTTCATGTGGCTACTTTAAGACTTAATGAGCATTAGCCGAACCTCTGACGTCCTTCCACTAGTCACAAGTGCTTTACACAACGCTTTCAGTAGGAATTTGCCTGCATGAGGCTGCAGTTTTCAGCACAGGGCTTCCCCTTATGAAAAGAAAGAGAAGAAGAGGACCGTCCTTCCACCCATGCTGAGCCCCATCTCCTCCATAACCCTGCTGTTGATCTGGGAGAGATTTGCAGCGTAAGCCTTCATTATGCAAAGTCCTGTTGAAATCCTTGGGATTTTGCAGGGTGCCTGCACTCCCTGCAGCCCACAATGAGTAGTCTGAAGCTGCTCAGGTGTTGAAGAAGAAAAAGCCACGTCAGCTACAGCCTGTCCTGGGGGTGTGTCACTTTTCTTAAGCGGAGTGCTACAAGTTGGGCACTAAATGGGATTTTAGACAGCTACAGACGTGGGTTGGCTGCAGAAATAGCCTGGTGGCATCTGCAAGTGATGTAAACATATCTCCTTGTCCCCCGCAAAGCAAAGTCCTACCTGTTTCATCGTGTCCTCACTCTTTCTGTAGCACGTCTGGAGGCCGGTTTTGAGCGAGGCTTGTCCTTTTTCGCAGGGGCACCCTTAAGGTGCTTTTCCCTTTCAGCTTAGAGAATTTGGCTGGTCTTTGCAAGTTATTTGTAGAATCATAGAATTGTCTAGTTTGGAAGGGACCTTTAAGATCATCTAGACCAACTGTCAGCCTAACTCTGATAAAAAAAGGAAAAAAGATCACTGAGCACTATGCCAAACAGTCTTTTGATTACCTCCAGGGATGGTGCCACAACCCCTTCCCTGGGCAGCCCATCCCAAGGCTTAATAACCCTTTCTGTGTAAAAATTGTTCCTGATTTCCGATCTGAACCTCCCCTGGTGCAACTTGAGGCCATTTCCTCCTGTCCTATCACCTCTTCCTTAGGCAAAGAGGCCAACCCCCATCCTGGCTACACCCTCCTTTCAGGGAGTTGTAGAGAGTGAGAAGGTTTCCCCTCAGCCTCCTCTTCTCCAGGCTGAACATCCCCAGCTTCCTCAGCCTCTCCTCATAAGGCTTATTCTCCAGGCCCCTCACCAGCCCCGTTGCCCTTCTCTGATATTGGAGGACAAGCAGCAGGGTGGGGGGTTAGCCGTTGTCCTCACTGCCCAGAGAAGGCCTTCCCCATCAAGCAGAGTGGGTTCATGATGAGCCAAGCTCAAGTTAAACACTCCTGCACCTGAGTGAGAGGATTCCTGTGTGGGTGATAATGTGTTACATCTAATGTGGAGATAAATTTCTCAGTTAATTTTCCCCTGATGACAGGCTGATAGTTAACCAATAACATGCTGTGAATAATGGATATGCTGTGAACTACATACTGTCTGAAATGTCCTCTTAGATATAGTCATAGGGTAGGAAATATCCCAAGGCACCACGACATGTTGAGGAATGGTTTGAGATCTAAAACTAAGGCCATATCTAAAGGACAACACGAATGGATTACTTCTTACTCAGGCCCCAAAGATCAAAGTTACCTTCTTTACTGTGAGGGTGGTGAGACCCTGGCCCAGGTTGCCCAGAGAAGCTGTGGCTGCCCCATCCCTGGAGGGGTTCAAGACCAGCTGGATGGGGCTTACTANAAACACAGACTAGGGACCATTCCCAACAGGCAGCTGGATGTAGACACCTTTGGATGGCAAGAGTGTGCCTGGTGGCCTCAGGTCTCAGAACAATCCCTGAAGATACCTGTGTCTTAGTAGAGATGCAGACACAGAGTACTCTGTGTGGGAGATATCATAAATAAGGCCTGGTTCGACCCTTTCCACACAGGCATCAGATTCCACAGGATTCAGTAGAAAAAAGATCAACACGTCATGTACACCCTCTGTTTTGGGATGGGTGAGACATCGATGTAGGTCCAATCAAAATCCTTTTCCTTCAGAGGGACAAATCCGCTTGCCTTTATCCGACTGATGCATTTTTCCTAGAATCCAGCAAGGTAACAGCAATGTAGAGTAGAGTAAGAGTAGATTGGATGTGGTGTTGAGGGATCTGGTGTAGGGGAGAACCTGTTGAGTAGGGCAGATGGTTGGACTCGATGATCCCAAGAGTCTCTTCCAACCAAAATGATTCTATGATTCTATGTACGCTTAAAATATCTTTGCCTCATAGCGTCCTCAGTAACAGGATGGGTTTGGGAGGGTTGAAAGGTCTACCAGAGTCACAGTCTGGGCTTTGGCTTGGGCTGTGAGACAGATCATAAGGAAGAAGGACGTTAAAACTTTGCCCATGGGATTGAAAGCAT
>VZTM01041203.1:240965-294759 GCA_013400555.1 Jacana jacana | reverse complement strand
TGCCCAGAGAAGCTGTGGCTGCCCCATCCCTGGAGGGGTTCAAGACCAGCTGGATGGGGCTTACTAGGTCTAGTGGGAGATGTCCCTCTCCCAGGACAGAGGAGTTGGAACTGGATGATCTTTAAGGTCCCTTCCATCCAAACCATTCTACAATTCTTAGCTGAGGCAACCATGGTAGAAAGGGAGTTTCCAGCCTTTAATTGCTCAAGGGTGTAATTTTCAAATGTGATCAGTGCTGGCCTCAATTTAACTGAAGAGACTAAATGCCCCCACTGAGAGGGGAGAAGAGACTCATTAGATATGAAAGTTCAAGTAGCACAGCTAACCTTGAAGTACCATTAGAAGTTAGTGCAAGATCCTTCATGCTGACCTGTGCCAAGCAAGTACATCCATCAGAGAGTCCAGCAGAGATCCAGTTCTGGGGTGCAAGTGGACAGTCACTGGCAACAGGCAGCCATCATTGCCATTGCTTCCCATTAGCGTGGGCCTGACATGGTTCTGGCTTGGGCCAGCTAACTCTGACCCAAATGATTTCCAAGGACTCCTTGGGAGTAAACACAGACTAGGGACCATTCCCAACAGGCAGCTGGATGTAGACACCTTTGGATGGCAAGAGTGTGCCTGGTGGCCTCAGGTCTCAGAACAATCCCTGAAGATACCTGTGTCTTAGTAGAGATGCAGACACAGAGTACTCTGTGTGGGAGATATCATAAATAAGGCCTGGTTCGACCCTTTCCACACAGGCATCAGATTCCACAGGATTCAGTAGAAAAAAGATCAACACGTCATGTACACCCTCTGTTTTGGGATGGGTGAGACATCGATGTAGGTCCAATCAAAATCCTTTTCCTTCAGAGGGACAAATCCGCTTGCCTTTATCCGACTGATGCATTTTTCCTAGAATCCAGCAAGGTAACAGCAATGTAGAGTAGAGTAAGAGTAGATTGGATGTGGTGTTGAGGGATGTGGTGTAGGGGAGAACCTGTTGAGTAGGGCAGATGGTTGGACTCGATGATCCCAAGAGTCTCTTCCAACCAAAATGATTCTATGATTCTATGTACGCTTAAAATATCTTTGCCTCATAGCGTCCTCAGTAACAGGATGGGTTGGGGAGGGTTGAAAGGTCTACCAGAGTCACAGTCTGGGCTTTGGCTTGGGCTGTGAGACAGATCATAAGGAAGAAGGACGTTAAAACTTTGCCCATGGGATTGAAAGCATACTCTTTCTGCCTCTCTCCTATGTCATTCCTTGGGGAGTAAAAGACATCAGAAACATCCATCACCCAACCCTGGTTCCTGGTGCAGAAAAGCATTTGCTCATTGCCATGTGGGCAAGGGAAGAGGATCCCACTAGCTGTGTTCTTGCTGAAGGGGTGGGAAGGAACCAGAGTCCTCCGTGTTGAAAGTTTGCCCTGATTCAACCACAGTGTCCCTTTAAATGTTCATCAGCAGACCAAGGAGGCACCTCACAAAGTGCTCAGATAGCTTCACACACATAAGCAGCTCAACCTGGGAGGCCACTCATATGACTCAGGTACTTTGCCAGACCGGGGCATATGGCTCCGTTCTTGCCGTCCCCTCCTTCTCACCAAAGCCGGATGACAGATAGCAATTTGGTACCCTGCTTGAAACGAGCCTCTGGTCCCAAGCCAATTCCCAGCAGCATCAAAAAGCCATGTCCACAGTTGGCAGTGGGCATTGAGGACGTCTTGCTCTGGCATGCTGAGAGCGGGCCAAGCCTGAGGCAAGCTGGCAGGGAGCAACACGGGGAAAGCTTGCCCTATCATCAACCGTATTGTCCCAGCGCGGTAGGGGAGGACTGGGTCCAGGAGCCTTTGAAACCAGTGACAGCTTTTTGTTTAAATTTTTCTCCAGTGGGTTTTGGAGTGAGCCCAAAGAGAGACCTCATCCCTTTAGCCCACCCCCACCTGCAGCTTCTCCCTCCACCACCTTGCCGTAGCTGTTATTTCGGATTGGCTGATAAAACCCCTTCTGTTCCATATCACGTGCCACCATCACGCATATGCCATGCCACAGCCAATAAAGATGAGTCACCGTTCACAGGACAGTACTGGCAGGTGGCCAGTGCTGCCAATTTTAGGCTTTGTAAGGCTGTGGTAATCATTGGGAGAGGGTTACATCATCCGAGCACCACACAAGCATTAGCCCATGCTGTTCCTAGGAGCTGCCGGCCAGCTGGGAAACTGAGGCACAGATGGAGAGGTTCTGAAGAGCCTAAGGTCTTGGGGGGGATCTCTATGCTGCAGGCTCCTGGGGAGCACGTTTATGCCGAGCAGATTCTTGTGAGGAAATTAAGGCTTTTTCAGGTAATTTTACGCTGCAGACTTTCTTGGAGATGTACCTCTTGTGGCAGACTCGTGATCAGAGCGTAGGGAAAGGTGGCTGCACACTGCTGTGCAGCTGGCTAGTAAAATGCATGGAAATTCAACTATTTTCATCCTCAGGTGACTCTAGCATGCAAGTCTGGGGTTCTCACCAGGCACCCAAGAGAGCGTGCTAGCTCTGTGTAAATAGGGAGCACACAGACATTGAGATGTGCAAACAAGATGGGGGAAGATGTAGGGCGTGTGCTGGGCATGGACTTCTCTGTGCTTCTACCCCTGGTGTAGAAGGAGCAGTTCAGGTTGGTGCAACCAGTTCAGTGTTCCTGAGAGTTGATCTTGTTTCGGAAACTATCGGTTGTTTCAGATGGTGAGCTCGGGGTGACAGTCTTGGGTCTGGGAGTGAAGGGGATTTACTGAGTCGATAGAAATCTCCTGAAATGACCTTTGTCCTAAGTGGCGTTTTACCAACCTCGTGTTCTCGGTGTCCTCTGTCCATTCGCCTCTCCACATGGATGCTCGCTGATGGGGGACACCCACCAGGCACGGCTGGTTCCCTGTCACAGGAGCCCACATCTGAAACACCCTAAGGTGCAAACAGCCGTTTGCAGTAGGGGAACGGACGCGTGGTTTGATCTCAGCCTGTCCTTGGGGAAGGTAATGGTCACTAATCTGTTGAGGAGGCAGTCTCAGCTCCGTCTTGTACACACGTGAGCTTCTGAGAAGGTAAAACGATGCAGGAGAAATAAGCCAACCTGAGCATGACTTCACCAGCGGAAGCTGGCGTGTCAGTGTGTTCTACTGCACATCACACAGATCTTTGCAGAGCGTGCAAAGCACGAGGAGCAGAGCAAGAAAGAGGTTCCTGCTGTTACCTTTGGAAATCAGTGTCCTTGGTGCCTTCAGCTACCCCACTGCGAGACAAGCACCAGCTGCACCACATCCGATTTTGTCGCTCTTTCACTCCCCCTCACAGAAACGCTCTGCCAGACTCACTCAAATGATGCCCACCCTGTGTACTCTCCACCAGTGTTGAGTGTCCCCCTACACGACAACAAAGATTTACCAACCCTAAGGTTAGCAAAGTGTGCACTGCTGACACATCTCCTCTAAACACACTGAATGATGACCTCCTACCTTGGTCAGTGAGTGTGAACCAAGCTGGGTTTCCTCTCTCTTCCCCATCAGGTCAAAAGCATTCCCAGGGCTGGGATGAAGGTTTTTTTCTCTAATGGCCAGCAAATTTTCTGTGTACAGGCCAAACTATTAACCAGAGGTGGTCTGCAGGATCCATGTTTGATACTGTCACAGATTGAAACCCTGCTTTGATGTTGCTTCGTCTCCAAGGAACTGGCCTGGAACTAGCAGGAAGTTCCTTCACTAAACCCTGGCAGAAGATGCTGCTTCCTCAATCTGGTGACGAGTCTGTTGGCTTTCATCTATGCTAATAAACTGAAACACATCAGAACATGAGTACAGACACCCGATCTCGGTCATCCACGTGGTGGTTCAGTTATCATCACAGTCCTTGACATATTCTTAGCTCACAGCAGCTAGTACCAACCCAAACAATTTCCAGGCTTGGCTCCGGTGCTAGCATAGGCCAAGGACAATTCCCAACAAGGGATCTGGATTGGGCCACCCTGGTTTGAAGGCTGAAGCAGAGTAATGTCAGAGGTGTATCAATCAACAGAATCAGTCTTTGCTCAGTTACTGATCTCTAGGCACAGGGTTTCAGGTCCAAAAGCCACCCCAGGCCTGTGCTAGGAAAAAACGATCCTCATGGTCATGTCATGTTCAGAAGCAGACAGTAGAACTATTAGGGCTCTGCTTCCCAGTGCTGCTGCTGTGCTTCCTGGCTTCTCAGAGTATTTTAGTCCCACCTGCAAGGTTAGGACATCCTTTCAAGTTGTGCTAGGCAGATTGAAATCCTTCTCGCTGGTTGCAGTTCTCCTCTGAATTAAGGAAGAACGCCAGGATAAAGATGCTGTAACAAATATCAAACCTACAACGTTAAAGAGCAGATATGTTGTGTGTGGCTTTGCAGAGCTGTGGTCTTTCACGCCAATTACCCCAATTCAGAATGGGTGGGGAAAAATTGTAGTCTAAATCAAGCCATGTGTTGTTTTCTTTAGCAAAGGGCGCTTTTTTTTTCCCCATTTCGGTGCATTCAAGTGGTAACATGAGGTGGGTTTCTCTTCTAAAGGTTCCTAGCAGCAGAGTTCAAATATCATTAGGTCTGAAACATCTCGATGTAGGAGGCTCGTTCTGATCTTTGCAGAGTGTAGATTGGAAGTGACTCTGCTGGAGTCTGTTAAGACAATCGATGTACTCAAGAATCTGAGCTAAGAAGTGGCTGCTAAAAGTTGTGCCTGAAGTGTCCTTTACAAAGAGCCAGCTGTTGAATCTGCAATAGGATTTTTCTTCCAAGAGTAACTCTTCTTGGATTGTGCCATCTTACTTTTCCCACTTAAAGTAATCGCATGTTGGGGGTCTTTTCTCCCGTTGCTCTTGGAAAGACTGTTTTAAATAGGAGAGGGGGAAAAAAAACATAGTTCTCAGCAGTCAACACCCACACAGCACTGTGCATCTAACCAAGAGGCTACGAGAGCAGCACTTGGATGTCTCCAGACCCTAGAGATCCATGGCAGATCCATGCTAACAGTGGTGCTTAGTTCTCCATCTTAACTGTGAAGGTAGCGTAGGCTGACTTTTCCCCCTATCTCTGATACCTGCTAAGATTTGGATGCCTCTGGGCCACGTTGATGGCTCTGCTCAGGCTACTCTGGTTTCTGAACTGGGGTATGAAGCAACTAAGCACAAGAGGAAGCAGAAAGTACACCCAGAAAGAGCAGTGGAAGTCTCTAGAGATGACTTGTACTCTTTTCTGATGACTGTGTTCCTTTCAGGTGGAAACATGATTCTGTGATAGACTCTACTGCCCTGTACCATTGCCTACACAGAGAGATTTTGCTCTGCATGCGTAGATTTAAAACCTGTCTTTGCTGGAGGTGTTGTCAGGACGCTCTGGTGGATCATTTCAAGTGAAACCTCTTGGGGTCTCTTGAGGAGCTTCAAATCCTCTTGTCTGTGGCTGTTGACTTTTGGGGATTCAGGTGGGGTTTCTTTTTCAGAGTGATTTCAGAGACGGCAGTTAAAGGCATTCAGATTAACAGGATTTAGCTGAAGTCTTTATAATTACAATGATGACTGTGCAGAGGGTATCTCATTCTGAATAGAGTGGCAATTCACGCAGCCTTTGACAAAAATAGACACGGATAAGAGTACTCATGCTCTATTTCCAAACAACCTAAACTGTGCCCAGAAAATCCTGGCTCCTGCTCCCCCAGCACACTTCCATGGTGGAATTAACTCAGGTGAATGGTACCTGGATTAATTTAGAGCTGGCTCAGACCAGACCATTTCTCCTTCCTGGATGTGTGGCATGAGAAGACCGAGATGCACAGAGGGATTTGTTGCTGAGCGTCTCTATGAACCTTGGTGCAGCCCTGACCACATGAGGTCCGGCATGCCCTTTGGAGGATGCACTGGGAAAGGACGCACCAGGCCATTGTGGGAAGATCCTGAAGAGATATTTGCACTTGTGTAAGACGGCCTGAGTCCTCACTGCTGAGGGTTTGGGTTACCAGGCTCCACAAATCCCAATTCAAGTGATAACAGCAGCTATTCTACTTGGAAACACCATCAAATGTGGCCCCAGACCAACACCAAAAGCACCACCAGTAAGAGTAATGGGATTTCTGGTTTACTGGTGAAAAATCACAAAGGAAAGGACTGGTCTATATTAACATCCCCAAAATAGCATCCACTGAAGTGGAACTGTTTGCTTTTCATCAGAGGGAGACAGTGAATTCTTTCCTTTATACTTTCTTAACAGTTAGGGGAAGTTTCAAAAATGGAGGAGTGATTTCAAAATGAACAGCCACACGTTGTAAATAAAGTCATAACAATGTCACATCAAGCGGGACTACAAAGGAAAGACTGGTCTTGTTGGCTGTCCCCTTTCACCTCGGCTCCGTAGTTGCCTCCAGCTCCTTTAGGACTGAAACTGGTCACCAAACTCACCCCAGATTCCTGAGTGGTCGCAGACACTTGATCCCACTGAAAAGTGTGATTTTGAAGTTAATTTCCTTTAACTCCATTTGACCCCATTCAGAAGAGGACTTTTCTCTATAAGGCAGGGTTTGCCCATCTAGCTACAGCAACAAAGTCATGCTGGTATTTTCCTCAGACGTAGCTTTGAGAGCACAACTGAGACCTGATCCCTAGAAGGACTAACCTATACTGCCAAGGTAACATTTTTCTGGCATAAAGCTGTCTACACATCTATTGTTCCTAGCTCTTAGCCACCATGTCTGGGCTCCCCAGATCTACCTGGGGACACCAACCGCCTGGGCTAATTTACCCTGCCAAAAAGCCCAGCCTGGAAAATTTGATAATATTAGAGGCTCCATCACCAGGAGTTGAACCACAGGTCTTCTAGCTGACTTTTGAAATGATGGAGAGGATTATATGACCATCTTTATGACAGGCAGGGGACTGTGCACAGGTTATGTCTATACTTGTAATGCTAACAGTGTTGGAGTCCAAGCACTGCCACTCAGGTGGTTGTTAACATGTTCCCTGGTACAGTTTTGGCCAGCCAGCCCTTTCCCAAAGCTTTCCCAAGTATGGGGAAATGAGTTCACATAGACCAAGGACCAGTCCCAAAAAGCAAAGGGGGTACAACTAGTCTGTTTCAGAGTCTGAGAGAGTTTAATAGTATGGACATGGCAGACTCTGCGAGCTGGGCTCAAGGTCAATGAGTAGCCCTGGCTCTGTTTCTCTCACCACAGTGACCCCGGTTCTCTCAAAGCCTGGGGTCCTGTGTGCCTTTCTCCTCTCTGCTGCTTTTTTATGAGCCGTAATGTGGTGGTGGGCCACTGTACAAGACCCAGGATCCCAGTTAGTTAGGTGAGGAGAGGCTTTTTTGACAATCTGTGCATATTTGGCACTTCAGGGTGTGCTCTAGTGGCATGTTCAAGTGGCTGAGATCGTAAGGTGTGGGTTCTGGGAGGTTTGGGGGCTTTGGGGTTTTTTCTTTTGGTTTAGCTTTTGGTTTGTGCATGTGTGTGTGTGTGTTTATGGCTGGACTTGGTGATCTCAGAGGTTCTTTCTAACCATGACAATCCTGTGGTTCTGTAAGGACTGAGATTTCAGCTTCATCTAAGTGCTGTCAGAAACGTCTCAGCTGTGAGTGGATGTCAGCAGCTATTTTGCCTACATGAGTAGGTAAAAACTCAGCTATCTGCGGTCAGCATCCTATGAAAGGGTCAAGGCTATTATGGAAAGCAAATACTGGGCTTACATGGCTGTGAGGACAGCACACATACATGCCTGTTGAGATCAGGCATTCCCATTGATGCAGTGGGGGGATATTGCTTTTCTGCTACAATTTTCTTGAGGATGGTGATAATTCTGTTTGGCTGTTCAGGGAAATGCAACTTGACTGTGTCCTCTGGCTGATCATGGCACCCTCTTCTCATCAGGCAGGTGCTGGGGGGGGTGTTTTGCCTACTTGTCCTTCAGTGACATCAAATCATGGTGTTGCACCACTCTAATTTGCCCACTGGGTCTGTCAACTGCTTCTCTGCAGAATCTGATGCTACCTATTCTGCTCAACTTGGAGCCAATGACAGGTTTCCCCAGCCCTCCTTTCTGCTTTTCTCACCTTGCTGGAACTCAGAGGTCTCCTCCAAGCTCTTGGTGGATGCCACATCACTGCTACCTAGGGTCCTTTTCATCTTACCCATTTCACCTTGTTTGATCATTTCAGTTTGATGATCTGCACTCCAGGTAGAGCCAATGGAGAGACAGAAAGGCATTTCCAGAGGGAAACTCATCCCATGTCTCAGCCATCTCTCCTTGGGTGGGATAAACACCAAAGCTCGTGATGCATGGAATGTCTTCACCAAGACAGGGTGGAAACTTTGCCAGTCCTCATGTGGTGGGTGATAGCAAACATTTTCAACAGGAGATTTGACACTTCGCTGAGAGTATTCAAGGACAATCCAAAACAGAGGGCAGATTATCCCATTTCTGCTTGGCCTGGGGTGCCTGTGCCTCCTGCAGAAGGATCAGTCGCTGGCTTGCATCCAGAAGATACAAGACTGGATGGCCCCAGGGCCTGAGCCAGTTTGGCAGCTCCCGAGTTCACAGAGGAGATGAATAGGAGGAGACATGACAGAAGCAGCCGAGATAATGAGAGCACAGATCAGACGAATGTGGCCGGTCACCTCTTCTGGCAGTAGAGAAAAAGGGGCATTTGGGAGAGCTAAAAGGCAGCAGGATGAAAGGGGAGAAAAGCAAGTTTTTGAAACACAACCCATAGTGAACCTGTGGACCTCAGTTCCTCAAGGCAGTGCTGAGGCGAAGGCTGGAGGGGAACTAAAAAGAGATCCGGTGTTTCTGGGGTCAGTAAGGACATCTTAATTGAGCGAAAAGAACAGGTTTTAGGAAGCATTCACATTTCAGGACATGAGCCAACCTTTAACTGGCAAAGGGTGGGAGGGCAACTCTACCTGGGAGCAAGCTCTTCTGAAGTTGCCTTGCTATGGACTTTCTCACTCTCACAATAAAAGGTTTAAGGACATGGCTGTTTTCCAGGTCTGAGGCTGATTTGGAAGAGCCCTTCGTGTGTTAGCTTGGACGTGGACTGTCCTTTATATAAACTCAAAGCAAGCCTCATGTCAGGAAGTCCCGGTGGGATTCAGTGGTAGAAGACACTCTTCTTGTTGTCCATATCTATTTGGAGATTGGTCCCCAGATCCGCTGCTGCAACATCTCTTCCCAGTGTCAGGCTCTGTTTTTGTCATCCCTGGTCACTGCAGCTCTGAATAGAGTACAGAGATGCCCACAAAGACAAGGGCAGGCCATTCCTGGGTCAGACTCATGAGTGATGTTCACCATAGGTGGAGTAGTACTCTTCTGTCACAATGGAGAAACTGGTTAAGGAAATGTCCTGAAGTCTTATGAGGAAAATGAACGGTAAAATAGTCTATGCAGCCCATTATTATTTACATGTGGGTAATGATCCATATTATTCCATATTCAAACTGAAAAACAAAGAGGAAGAATGAAAGAGAGAGAAAAAAAAAAAGTCATTTCCTCCTCTGCAAGGAAAAAAATAAAAAAGAAAGATCAAGCAGCAAACTCCAGCAGGAACAAATGAAAATCAGAGCTGGGGTCTGATTCTGGCTCCTTTTACTGTGGTGCAAACAAATGAGAACAGACTAAAAAGTACGAGGGAGCCAATTTCGGGCAATGCTATCGCAGCAGCAGAATCTGTCTCGGTCTCTTTTGTTTATAAATGTGTTTTCACTCCGACTGCATCAAAATGAAAACCTGTTCCTGGATTCACACCGAGCTTCGGGGAGGAACGTGCCACCCAAAGGGGAAAACACAATGACAGGGTTCACAGCACGGAGCCCCGAGCAGGCGGCGGGCGACGGGGAGGCACCGAGACGTGGCGCTCGGCCTTGCCTCCGCACTGGGGTTGGTGGAAGGTCTCGTGTCGCACTGAATATCTCCTGCCCAGCTCACCCGGCAGAAACGTTGGTATCTTCCCATTCCATTTTAGTAGAGTCTTCAGGAGAATTACTGTCAAAATTAAAAAAAAAAAAAAAAGAAATAGAGCACCATTTAGGCACCGTTTTCAGCTTTAAAGGGACAGGCACCACCGTAAATACTTAGGGAATACGCTACACTGAGTGCATTCGAGTTACTTACAGCCAATAACCTGCAGCTGGATTCGTGATGCAAACTGTGCGTACCCCTAGCGAGAAAAACCTCCCTCCTCAGCTGAACGATGCTGCAAGTAAGGGGAAAAAAAAATGGATATATTGTTAATTTTAAATATTCATATTTTTTGTAGCGCACGTGTGATTTGTCTGCAGCTTTTATTGGATTTGCTGTAAAACCATATGCAATCACGTAGCATAGATGGGCCAGATAGACTGGGATGGCTTTCCATGCCCTGGTTTTATCCCTGCACGTATGTGGGCTTCAAAAACAGCAATGGCAACTTAAGGGGAGTGACTGTTTGGAGCCTCTCTTGTGGATGTGGATTTTTCAAAGACCCTCATTGCATTCCTGAGATGGCTTTCTCTTTTTTGGGGCCATCAGTAGGAGCAAGAGGATGAAAACCGAAACAGGCTGGAATTCAGCTGGTCCCTGCAAGCTTCAGCAAGGCTCCAGGAGCTTCCTGTGAACTCAAGAGTGGTTCATGCTTCTCTCCTCCAGAATCAGACCATTACCTGCATTATACTCTAGCCCACTCATCTTTTCATGGTCCCAAGCAATGGCTCTTATTTCCTCTTCTCAGAGACTCTATTCCTTGGTCTGACACTCTTCTCAGAAAGCTTAGCCTTATTTCCCTGCCTTCTTTCCCACTGTTTTCTCATTTTTCTTCACCATTTACTGTTGCTTAGTTCCTGTGTGGGTTTACCACTGAGAGCTGTTCATGAGCCCCCCATCCCCCTGAGAAAGGCAGAATTACTAAGGCAAGAAGTCAGGATTGAGGCAGTTCATGACAACTGGCAAGTTCAGCTCCAGATTCAGACACCTAAACAAAGGTGTCTCCCATGGAGATGTCTCCAGGTGATGGGGATGTCCAAGGTTCCCTCGTATTCAGCAGAGACATAGGCAATACAACCACAGGGTCTAAATGATGACCTTCGTACAACCTGACAGCACTGGCCATAATGACTAAGGAAAGAATCTGGTTGACTTTTGCCTGGTGTGATTTGAGATGCCCCGAGTAACCTGCCTCACTCCAGCTCCCAGCTCAAAAACGTTCTTCTCTTCCATATGCAAGCTTGTCACATCTGCCAGCTCCACTTGGAGGTCTGGGATATCCTAGAGCATCTCAAATGTTGCTGGATTTCCATCTGTCATGGTTGCACTAAGTCTTAATTCTCTGTTGAGTAAAGTAAGAGACATCACTCACCCATGGACACCCCTGAGGTAAATCTCTACAGGAGGAGCTGAATCCTGTCTGAAATGCCTTGGCAAGGTGCACTGTGATGTAAAGGAGATCCATTCTCTACTCTAGCATGGATGTTATGTGAGACCTTGGATAAATACTTCAGATCTTAGTGTTTCTGTCAAATGGGGACGTTACAGAGCTCTGCCTCACCATGCTGAATGTAGGTTAGGAGATATCTCACCATAAGGACTTCAGGACATATTACTAGAAGGACCCAGGGAACTAATTCTTGTGATGTGTCATTTGAGACACATGGGCTTAACTCCTCAATGGTGCTGGCTATGGCCTGTGAATCACTCATTGCTTCCCAGCAGGTGACAGGAGGACTGAGGGCTGTTGTGGGTCCTGGTACAGGGAGCTTGAAGATAACCCCAGTCAACGCCACTCTGACTTGTTACAGGCAGGTGGGATACAGATCCCACAGACACAGCCATAAGGCTTCCAGTCCCGTGGTAGATGATGTCCTTCTGGCTCGAGAGTGCCCACACAGATGTGTCAGTGCGTGGTGGGTATTTTCCACTCCCAAGATTAAGCACAGAGTGGGAGGAGTGGGAGTGGGTTTACTGAAGTGACTTCAGTTTCAAACCAACCCCAACTGTTTGATAAACAAAGGTGGGGAGGGAGTTGAAACCCACTCATGCTGGATGAAGGTGCGTCAGTCACCATGTGCAAAAGTCAAAATCAAAATCAAAAAAATATGTCCCATGTGATCCAACTTACCAGAACTTTTTCTTCTAGTTGTAGTTGGAGAGATCTCTATAGCTGCTTAGAAATAAGGCCTGGAGAAGTGGAAAAGAAGGGAAAAATATATCCCAGAGTCTGTGAGAACTGCATTGTATGAAGATTTCTCGGGCTTAAAGTAACAGACAAAGATGGGAATAAGAAACTCATGGTCAAGGTGACAAAAGCTAAGGTGTGCTGTGTCATTTAGGGCTCCATGAAAAAGCCAGGGAATAATTTCTGTGGCAACACAATAAGAAGTACTGCAGAATTCTTCGCATTGCTCCGTGCTTCCTGTTGATGTCCACCGACTGATTCATACCCCCCAGACACCCACGCTCAGATCCTGCTCGTCACCAGGATGCCAAAATTCACATTTGCCACAGAGTACTGAATTTTTAAACAAGGGAAGGAATATGTCAAAATGTCTAGAGGTACTTCATCCCCTCCCCTTCCCACCCCAGCTCCTAGTGCGAATGAGGAGGCAACGAGGTGTTTTGTAAGGGTAGGACTCATCCCGCCTGACTGCTGGCGTTCACAGATCCCCGTGCTCCCCTGTCAAGGGATGGAGACAGACACTTCGGGAGCATGAGTCAACCCCACCACCACCACCCTTGTCCCACACACGGATCTTAGGACAGGGTGAATCACTTTCTGGGGGTGTCTGCCTCTCTCTGTTGACTCAAGGAGACGTTCAGATGACTATCAGCCGGCATGCTACCGTGCAACGGGGGTGACTCAACACACATGCTCTCAGCCAGCGCTGTGCAATTTACGGCAGTGACAGTGATTAGAGTAGGTCTCTGCACTGAAAACCTCAGGAAAGGTGGGAAAAGTCTTTATGTGTGGACTGGGGGTTTGTTTCTGGCGTATGTTATTCCTCTCTCTCTACTCTAGAATAAATGAACCCAACAGAATCACTTTTAAGCCGGCGTGGACACACGTCTCTTGTGGGTTGGTGCTGCATGAGTTTCAGTGTGCAGGCTACTTCTAATGCCGTACAGTTTTCTGGTATAACAGCCCTAAAATAAGACAATGCATGACTTTTTCTTTTCTTTGTTGTTTTTTTTACCTCACTACTCATGGAAAGTTTTCAAACTGCGCATCTAGAAGATACTGCAAACAAGCAGCACTTACACCACATGGCATCTCTAACCAAAAGAACTATGGGGCATTGCTCAGCCTTCCAAAGCTGTTAGGTCTACCAAGACTGTAACACACCTGATAGGTTAAAAAATAAAGCTACTCGATGTTATCTGGGGCTGAGGCTATTAATTTTTAGAAGTTTCCATCCATTAGTCCTATGTGCAGGTGTTTCTTATTGAGAACTTAGAAGGGGAAAATAGTGGTTTTTCTTAAAGATGGTGGCCTAAAGCTTCCCTCTCTGAGAAGGCCATTGTTCTTACTGGTTTGTGGCTTTTAGTTTTTTTAAAATTCAGTTTGAAATGCTGATGCACGTGTGATCCCAAAGGGAAGGGAATTCAGAGAGAGACTGGAGAGCTGATGGAAAGGCAGAGCTTCGGTGGACCTGCAGGCTGGGAAAATTTCAGTGAGGGACAGAGATGGTGATCTGCCATCCTTCCTGGCCACCTTCTCCAGCACCTCTCCTCCAGACATAAGTATGCTGGAAGGGGAGAAGTCTAACCCCACCATGCTGTGGGGTGTACTCCTTAAAAAGAAGAAGATAAAGACTCGAGAGTAAGGTCTGAAGAGCCAGTGAATCTTCCTTGGATCTTCCTTCCTTTCCTGTGGGTGTCAAGTCCTCGTGGGCAGAGGGAAGAGTGAGAAGAAAACAAGAAGAAATGTAGGGTTTTCAGACATTTTGGCTTTTTAACCCTGAGCAGCTGCAGCCAGGTGCTCCTTGGGTTTTCTTAAAGTAGTAAAAGCAAAATGGAGCGGGGCTTGTTTTCCAGTACGTTACACACCAGAGATGGAGGGACGTTATTGTCTGTTCTGCTTGAAGCCTTCAGCATTTTTCCTTTGGATCTTATAGCTGATGCTCCCAGAGAAATCTTTGGCAAAGGCCCAGTCAAAGTACAGCCACCAAATTATTTATCTCCCCAAACATGGCTCTTAGTCCATCGTCTCTTCCCTCACCTGCACAGCAGTTGTCCAGTGAGCGGCGGTGGGAGCAAAGGAATGAGATGCCAATGGCCTTTTATGTCCCCAGGAATCTGTCCATCCATTTTGATGATGATACTTTGCCCAATGAGTTGTTCAACTTACCCTGGCGATAATCAATGGCATTGTGTTTCTACAAGCTCCTCAAGTGTGACAGGGCTCTATTTTATCCATTGGAGGAAATAAATAGTTGAAGTTGGTTGTGGTGGGGAATAAGATCAGGCCCCTTCAGAATAGTATGGGGTGCCTGCCCCATGCCAGGGTGCAGGGGGATGAGTTGAGAATCGAGGTTGACCCCAGGGCAGGCAATGCCCTCACTGATGGGAGCAGGACCACAGGGTCTGAGTGTACTGGGCAGAGCTGTATACTGGTAACTGCTCCCTTAGCAGTCCCAGACAAGGCAAAGGGATGGGCCAGGTCCAAGGTCCTTCTAGGGAGTCCCACCAGGAGCAGAATGAGACAGGGCTGGAGACATGACTGCCACTTGGATCTGTGGTCCATCCAGGAGAGGAGGCTGGAGATAAGCTACCTCCCAAATCGATCTTCAGGCCATCCTGGGACCAGGGCAGGGGAGCTGCTGGAGGGATCAGATTCTTTGTTTTGGTACCATTTGAGGGTACTGATAAGTCTTCATGTTCCCTGTATTTATCTATTCATCTGCATGGAACCACGGGGTGACAAAAAACCTGACCAGCTGCCTATTATTCCCCAAAGTGAATGCAAACAGGGATTCCTGATTAAGGCAGAAACAAGTACAGGTCAGTGTGACTGTTGCTTGCGTTAAATTCTTTTAGAATGAATAAAGACCCATGTAGTTACATGAGTGCAGATGCCGTGCTCCTGCGATGGTGCACCCCAAAAGTACAGACAGAAAGTAACCTTCCTACTTGGGCTGCAGTGTTTAGATGGGATCTGGATTTCCGATTCTCAAACTTGGATCTTGTCAGGATGAGGGCAGAGGCTTTTCCCTGTAAAAAGAGAAGAGCTGGGGTGGGGTGGCAGAGCCAGTGGCTCGTGAAGATAATGTGCTGTGTCACAAAACTCCTGAATGCAGCATCTTTTCCAGTTCCCACACTGATATTTCTGTATTTCTCTCCTCTAGACTGTAAGGACAACCTGACGTGAGTTGAACCTTTAAGCTACTGAGCCTGCCCCAGATGCAATAATTTAGTGAGCAGATGATGTTTTCAACCAAACCTCCTGTCTAACTCAGTGGATCTGTGTGTCTTCCGGCAGGTGTGTCCTCTGTGGCCTCCCTGATGTCCCTGGCTTGGGTGCTAGCCTCCTATCACAAGCTTCTTCGGGACTCTAGGGACGACAAGAAGAGTATGAGCTACAGAGGGGCCCTCATCCATCTCTTCTGGCGCCTCTTCACCATCTCATCCCGAGTTATTTCTTTTGCTCTCTTTGCTTCCATCTTCCAGCTCTACTTTGGGATCTTTGTAGTGGTCCATTGGTGTGCCATGGCTTTCTGGATCATCCATGGTGGGACAGATTTCTGCATGTCTAAGTGGGAGGAGATCCTCTTCAACATGGTGGTAGGGATTGTGTACATTTTCTGCTGGTTTAATGTCAAGGAAGGGCGGACTCGATACAGAATGTTTGCGTATTACACGGTAGTCCTGACGGAGAACGCTGCCTTGACGCTCCTTTGGTATTTTTACAGAGATCCTGACACTACTGACTCATATGCCGTGCCAGCACTGTGTTGTGTCTTTCTTAGCTTTGCTGCTGGGATAGCTTTGATGCTGTTATATTATGGTGTGCTGCATCCCATGGGGCCAAGAGCTAAGATCTTTGCCAGCTCCTGTTGCGCCGAGCTGCTCTGGGGCATTCCTTTGCCCCCCGATGTTGAGCCCATGGCACCCCAAACCCCTGGGTACCGGGGGGCCCAGGCTACGCCCACCAGAGCGGTCACGGAGCAACAGGAGGAACTCACAGCCGACACTTGCTTGCCCGTTTTCCAGGTGAGAGCAATGGTACCATCTACTCCATCTGGGCGACCTTACCCCCCAGAGGGGCCTCTCATTAAGATTGACATCCCACGAAAGAGATACCCTGCATGGGATGCTCATTTTGTAGACAGGAGGTTAAGAAGAACTATCAACATCCTCCAGTATGTCACCCCCACAGCTGTAGGTATTAGGTATAGAGATGGACCTCTCTTATATGAGTTGCTACAATATGAATCTTCACTTTAAAAGCTCCTTAAAGCAAAAGTAAAAGAGGGGACCTTATTTTTGTTTACGGTAAAACACAGATCATGAAACAAACACAAACCTTCAGATAAGCTTTCTTTCTGGTTGCTGTATGTATAAAAAAAGAAAAAAAAAGATATTCTCTATGTTTTGTAAGTAAAAACAAAAAGAAAAACTTTTCTTTTGTTTTTTACACACAAGAAACAGTATTTCAACTTCCACACCTAGGATTCACAGGTGGAGAAGGAGGCATCTCCACATCAGTTTTATACCGTACACCAAGTGTAGAACATTATTTATGGGATTGGTGCTGATTGAAAAATAAAAAAAAAAAAAAAAACAAACAAACAAACCTACAACTGCCTTATGCCCTTAGGTGCTGAGTTTCATTAAGTACTGTCACCTTTCTCATGCAAAACTCTTTGATGATTATATGCCAGGAAAAAAAAAAAAAGAAAAAACCAACAACAACAACAAAAAAAAAAACCCCAACAAAACAACCAACTGAAATACAAACCTTAAAATTAAAAACTAACAACAACAACAAAAAGAGAGAAACGTATGAAAAACAATCTCGTGGCCCTTATTGGATTTAGCAGAAAAAAACAAAACAAAAGAAACTCCAACAAACTAACAAAAAAACAACCCCAAATGTCTAAAGATAAGAAAGCAAAGCCAAAACACCCCCCACCCACCACCGGAGTTTGATTTTTTTCCGACAGTTGAAAGACAAAATCGGGTCTGTAACTCAATTCTCAATTTGGCAACGTGTTCATAGCGCCCCTTGGCCAAGCCCACCAGCCTTGACCGAGCGGCGTCCCGGAGGCGATCCCGCCCTCTGACCCCGTCCCTCCTGAGAAATGGCCCCTTTGCGCCCCAGTTAATACAGCAATGCAGGATCTGGTCTTGTTTCGACCACCCGCACACGGAGGCCCCACTGGTTTCGGTGGAGCCCGTCGGAACCGGCTGAGCCCAGAATAAGACCCGCCACCTTGATTTCTGGAAAATTCCGAAATCTGCAAACGTTGAAAATTCTAGACCAAAAAACAAAACAACCCCATTATTACTAAAGTACATCCACACATACCTAATAACTCTTTCAGTAATAATAAAACTCAGCATAGTAGCAAAAAGCGAGTCAATTTAAAGGCACAATACTTGATCAGTGACTGGCAAAAGAATTTGACCTACTGTATCATTTTAAGGCTGTGAAAGGCATCCATGTATTATTTGTAATCTCGTGTAAGACCTGTCATGTCTCATTCAGTGCGAGCCTTAAAGTGATTGTAAAGCATCCTTCGCTCCATTTCGGGGTTTGGGGGTTTTGATTTGGTTTTTTTTTTTTTGGTTTGGTTTTTGTTTTTTGTTTTGGTTTGGTTTTTTAAGGAAAACAAAACGTGAAAGTCGGGATAAAAACAAACAAACAACCAACAAACAAACAACAACAAAACAACCAACAAACTTCTTCAAGCGGTAATAACCTGTAAACTGACTCAACGTCTCGAGATGATTTTGGTGCTTTGTATTTTTGTTGATGTTGTTGTTGTGATTTAGCTGAGGATTCTTCAACTCGGTACATGTGGGGAACTGCTTCTGAAAACAAAAAACAAACAAAACTGTCTCGTAGTCACCCTCTACTGTAAGTACATGGCGAGAAACACCACCAGAGGAAATGCAAGAGCGTAGCCAGAGCACCGTGGTTTAGCTTAGCCTTCGCACCGCAAGGAGATGCTGCCACCTCCGATGATGGCAAAGCCTAGACGGTCACCCGCCGAGGGTTGTGGGGTTGTCTTGACCTTGCCAAGTAACCCACTCGCTGTCTGAACATTCACACTCTGTTTCCCTGCTGGGATCTCTTCTTTCGACTTATACTCACGGGTTTGCGTCTATCTAACACCCTTTCCCTCTTTTTTTTTTCTTTGGTTTCTTTTTTTTTGAGAGTATTGCTCCTTTAAAGGAATATTCCCCTTTCAGGGCATCTTTTCAATCCCACCGTCCCTCTGCTTGGGAGGGGAAAGAAAACAAACAAAGAAACAAACAAAAACCAACAACAACAACAACATGAGATATTTTTAAGCGAATGCTGTAGTATTTTCTGTGTGCAATTGCAATTTTTTTATGCCAGAAATACTGTAACTGTCTAGGGTGCACAACTCCCATGCTGACCTGTTCTGAAAAGAAGATCAGCATGGGGGGGGATATTTTTTAATTACAATTATGATTATTTATTTCTTTTTAATTTGAGGAATCAGTTGGGTTTGTTTTTTTTTTTTAATTATAGTAGTATTTAAAGAAACTAGTACCAATTTTATATAACAGTTTAAAGAAGCTGAATGCTTTCTTCGCCTGAATATACCTGAAGAGAAACATTTTTTTCAATCAGTGATCCTTTGCAGTGTTCTGAGAAAATGTTGGGCTTTCCTCAGTTGTTTCATTTTGTTTTGTGAAGCAAACTTTTAACTGGTGTCTGTCCCTCTTGAGGAGGGCAGGACCCATTCGCGCCAAACTATAGACACACGGCAAAGTTTCTAAGAAGCCAAATTGTCACTCGTACTGTAATTCCCAGTCAAACTCCACTTCAGGCAAATGTTTCTGGGCTCTTATTATAACCAATATGATGATCACATTTTCATGCAAAGGGAGGGATTTTGTCTTGTCATTCCCTATCTAAATTCCCAGCCCCTTGTCCACTGTGCACATAAATATATATATATACACACTTATATATGTATATATATATATACACACACTTATATACATTTGTGAAAAGCCTTCATTTCCCTCCTCCATTGTCTGTGTCCCATAACCAGCCCTTTCTCAAGTGTCCTACTAACATTTCACCCTGTTGCTTCCCTAACCAGTATGCTGCCTCCATAAAAAGAGGTAATTTGTGAAGTGAACTTGCCGTCCCCAGCTCCTGGGTCATGAGAACACAGAGGTGCCTGTCCTCTATCAACAGGCCTGCATTTCTCCTCCCAGGACTTTCATTTGACTGACTTTTAATACTAGTGTAGATTTACTCTGATCCAGACTCACACCTTGGGTAAAGACTCTCCTTAGTCCTTCCCTGAAGAGCTCTCCTCTACGTGTTGTATTTCATTGGCATAAGCATGAGAAAGGAATGGATGACACACAGCCCTTCAGTTCCTCGGGGATCTTCCCTCCAAAAGCACCAAGAGAAGGTCCCCCTCTTCAAACTTGTCAACCTTGAGGTCTGATTTGAAGATGTGATCCTACTCCCTGGCCCCACTGAACAGCTGGACCCTGCCGCTTTGCACCAGGACAGTGAAATGAGTCAACGAGCCGAGGCACACTCATCAGGAGTCAAGGAGGAGACCCGTCAGTGTTGCCTCTCATGAGCATCTGCAGCCTGCCTGCCCTCAGGAACGGGACCCTTGCTCCAAACCACCACACCAACAGCCGTCCTCTCCATCCCATTATGGGAGCGGAGGGGCAAAACACTCTAGAAGTGACCTTACCTCTCAATGCAGTGCTAACTTCTCACAACCAAACCAGCTTGACTAAGGGCTTGACACACCCGTGCTCCAAAGTCCTCCTTCGTGGCTCGTAGTATGGATAACAGTGAAGGCAGGTGCCTCCGCCGAGTGTTCAGACTGTTTCATTATGCTTAGTTGCATAAACTTTCTGCCTCTGCTATTAGTCCTTTCTTTGAGTGATATATATCCACTGGCATCTTGATTTAGCAAAAGATTTCCAGTGAGAGCCTGTGTCAACCCTGAAGAACTATTTCTCTTTGAAGGACTTCATTACAGCCTTAACGTAAAGCATGTGCTCTACCACTACACCCAACGAGTTCATGGTGGACAGTTCGGTGTGGTGACCATTTCCTCTTGGGATTATCTGTGATCTTGTTGCCAAACAGCGCCTTTTGCCAAGCCAAAAGCTTGGGGAGGAAAATTACCCTCTTTATTGGTACTAATCTCAATGCTAAGAGCCTAATCCTTGCCTCCTGGGTTATTTTTCTGCCCGGATTCTCTTTGATTTTTGGTGTGCACTTTGGCAGGATGGCCAGTGACTTTGGTTTCCTTTGGTTTTGAACACCTCAGCTTCTCCCTGGAATAGCTTAGTTAGACCATGTTCCACCTTCTTGCCAAAAGATACTGCGTGAAGCGTTTTTCAAACTGTCATGGAGAAGGTTGAGTCCATCCATAAATACACATCACAAGATCAGTGGGCAACGTCTCTGGCACATTTGTACTGCTGGATTCACCCTGGGATCATCTAAACCAGCCAACTGTGCCACGCCAGGGCAAAGCCAGGGGATGAGGCCTTCACCATTGCCGCTAATACATTTTTTGAACCTTCCCTGCCATGGTTTTGACTGAACTCTAGTGAGCCCTGGGCTTGGGCACAGCTTGCAGAGGAGTTAACGTCGGTCAGTGATCATCCCCAATCAGCAGTTTGGATGTAGACACTCTGTATAGGGGATGAAAGAGTTCAGTAAGAGTGGATGTGGCCAGCACTTCTTCCTTGGCTTCACAGCCAGAATGGATGCTGGCAGGGCTTAGTTTGCTACTAAAGATATAACTGTGTGCCACAGAGCGGGATTCAGGACTTAGAACTTGGTGGAGGACATCGGCTCCGATGTGGCATTTTGCTGTTTTCCACCCAATTCAATGGACAAAGTATTTTTTTCAGTTCACTTTGTTCTTTTCACCGAGGTTGTTTCGCAAACAGCGTCGCTTTTGCTGTGCTGATGTCAACCCATCCGTCTGTCCCTCCGTCCACGTCAGATGGCTGGCATGCTGAGCGTGCTAGCACTATACATCTGTAGGCAGCTCATTTGGAGACAGGAATGATTCAGACCAGACCAAATCAATGATGGAAATACAGGATTTACAAGGTCCATGCCCTTGTCATGCTTTGCCACCCACACAAGACATTTTTCATCCAGAGCGTATCCAACCTAAACCGCCGAAAAGGAGCTGTTGTAGTATAATTACTAGTGGAAAGTGCGAGCAAACCACCCATTTGAAGTGTAAATATATGTATTTTTTCAGTCTTTTGGGCTTGGAGCTAATTGTCTGCTTCATCTTCTCTGCACCTGCCAAAAAGTCAGTAGTCATTTGCACCTATTTTTATTTAAAGCCGACTGGATGAAACAGGGCAAAATTCATTTCAGCCTCTAGTCTGGGGTCTGCTAAAACCTGGCTGGGGCTGCCCATGAGGGGAGCCTCACTATTGACTTTCAGAGAGCAATCATCCCCTGCTCTTCTTATATATATATATATATATGTTTTTGTACACTCCAGATTCACTTCACAATTTATCCCTGCTCCTCGTCCCTGCACAGAAGCGCATGACAGACCTGTCCCCTGCACACCCGCCACATGACTACACCTCCTGAAGAAAATGTGGTCCTGGGGTCCGTCCAGCCTGATTTCATTGAAGCTCAGAGGTGCTTTGAAAAGGAAAACTTAACTACTGTGCATTTGCAAAACCTTTTAGTGCCTGCTTGCTGGGCAGCTTGGGCAAGAGACAACTTGGAAGCTGCCGGAGTCAGCAGAAACTTGTGGAGACAGGCTTTTCTAGGGTCTTTTCTTCTTTCACTGGGTTAGCTTTTCTCTGGATTCTGTTCAGAGCAAATGTGGTCATGCAAAAAAAAACAAACAAACAAACAAACAAAAAAAAAATCATAACACCCCAGAAAACAAAAGCTCAGATACCCACAACAATTAAGGTCTATACTGATCCCCATGGAAGCCTGATGTTAGATGGTAGAGATGATGTGAGCTCCGTTGTGTACCCTTTGCTTGCTGAAGTTTGCATGTTGTTATTTTGGCAGTGGTCTAAAGCCCTGGGCTTTTGGGGATGGAAGTTTCCCGGGGTTCTGACTGCTGGTTTTCATTTTTTTTCCTTGGAGCTCAGGTGTATTCTGGTGCAGAGAATCTCAGCCTGGTTTGAAGGAGAAGATTTGAGGCTATCCCAAATAGACGTGGGCAAACCTTTCACTGTGTGCAGAACGCATTTCCAGACCTTTGGGTACCGCTAGAGATCGTTGCAACCCACTTATTTCTCCATGAGCACGTTCAGAATCCTTTCACTGTTCTGTTGCGTTTGAACTTGGGGCCTAAGGTTGTGGTGACTCTTCTCTGTTGAGGTGCGATGTGAAGAAAGGTAGGAGCCTTCCTGCTGCGCTAGGTGTTGCCTGTGTTCAACCCTCGTTCCTTACTTGAAGCTCAGATGGTAGGATAATGAGAAAACAGAGAAAATGAGGTGCCAGAGAGCTGCATATGTTCCATTGGCTGTTCCACTGACGAGGAGGGAGGCAATTGGTGACAGTGAAAATAAAGCTGCGTAAACCGTCTGGACCTTAACGTATATTCAGATGTACACAGCACCCATGTGGAATGGGGTTGCTGTTGATTAAATAATGTGGACTATCATTTCCTGTTATGTATTTAAAAACTGGGAAAAAGAAAAACCAAAACAAAGCAAAAAAAAAAACCAAAACCCCCAAAAAACCAAAAAAAAACCCCAAACACCACGACAAAACAAAGCATTGGAAGCAGATAAAAAATTAAGAATTCTTTGAGAGCATAAACTTCACTTCCCTCCACCACCTCTGGGACACGTGCAGCAAGGCAACTGTTGGCAAACCAGGCACTTTGTCAGACACGGGGTTATTTGGATTTATGCACTGCTGTGTTTGTCAGATGGGCTTTTCCAGCGAGCGTAGAAAGCGGCCACGGTCTAAAACTCATTGCAGATTTCTGGGTGACAGTACTCCTGGGTTTCCACCCCAGCTCTGCCACGAAGTTGCTGTGTAACCTTGGGCAAGTGATTTAACCTTTCTGTGCCTACAGTTTACCCATCTGTACATGGGTATAATAATATTTACCTACCTCACAGGGGTGTTGTGAGGCTTAAGTAAACGCGTGTGTGTGACGTGCTGGAAGTGCGCCGTAAAAAAGAAAACCAGATTCATTCTTGTTGGGTTTGTGCCGTGATGGGGAATGAGCAGAAAAGGGGCTTGTTGCAACACCCAGAAGGAAAACCTGCTGGGGTGAGCCTGTGTCAAGCAAGTGATCTTAAGTCTTTTCTCTCCCCCAAAAAAGCAAGGAACGCAGGAAATGGTTGTTGTGCGCCAACGGAGTAGCCTTGCTTTCCTGGTCAAATGTAATAGCACTGTTTTGCAATATTATTCTCCTACCCAACAGGTGACTTTTCCCTTTTCCTTTCTGTTCCCGGAAACTTGAAACTAAAGACCACACAAAGTATTTCTGAACCGAACAGATTACTGATGAATACTTGAATTTCTTTAAAAAGTTGCTCTCATCAGCCACGGTCAATGTGCACTAACCTTTCAGTCATCAGCTTCCATCTGAATACAGTGAAAAATTTGCTCACGCTGTTTTGGAATAGCCTGGACTTGGTTGGGGAGGCTGGCATAGTCTTTGCTGAGGACTCTTTAGGCATGGGGAAAGTAGCGTCTCAACTGATAAAGACATGAAAAAAATCTGTTTTCTTTTCATTTTAGCCTCTTAAGTTTCTTGACTGCCTAAGACAGCACAATAATTGCAGTTTACTTGCTTGTACAGTAGCTTTTCTTTTGTTGTGGTTTGAACTTACGCAAAGGGCAAAGGCGGGTTGTAGAAGCATAAACTAGACCCGAGGCTGCTCATGTGTGACTCTTCTCAAAGTCCCCGCTTTCCTGGAGAAAAAGCTGTGCCACATCCAGAGAAACCAGGCCAGGCCTGACTTCACCATCCTTCCACAGGCAAAACTTCCCTTGCCGTCGGTGGGAGTTTTGACTGTTGGAGATGTGTCTATTGAGGTGGATTCAGCCCTGGTGGAGCCTTCAGATGCTCTGGTGAAACCCAGGATACCTTTCTTTAGAATGAGGGAAGGGATCCAGTTCATTGCTCCAAATATCACCATTGGTCAGATAATTTTGAAGGGGAAAAAAGCATGTGATTGAAAGCTTGCAGGTTTTTTTGTGGTTTTGAGCCAAGTGGTTTTATTGTCTAAGTGTCCTGACCATCATATAATGTCTCTTCTGGAAACGCAATGCGAGGCAAGACTCCCTGCTCCCTCTTAGAAAAGCTGTTTGAAGTCTACTCATGCACTCCTTACTCAGGCACAACTCCTGGGTTTTGTTGTTGGGTCTTGTTTTCTCTCCTGAGTAAGGACTGTGAAATCTGGCCTGATGTGGATAACTAGGCGGTGTTTCAGGCAGTCGTTGTCTTCTCCAACCCAAGACTTGCCTTGCATCAAGCAAGGACGAAGCTGAGGAAACCCTCCTCTAGCTCCGTCTTGGCCTGCCACATACCTTCCCTCTCCTTTTTCTCTGTCCACCATGGGGAGGTAGTTCAAAAATCTTCTGGCTTATGTGGGCCAGGCTCTTCCACACAACTAACCGGGCAGCTGCATATCTTCCCTCTGGGGCAGAGCAAATCCAGAAGCCCGACTCTTGCGGATGGGCCACTGCTCACCTGCACGGACCTTGGGTTTGCTCCTTCCCCGTTCTCTCCAGCTGTTTATTTGCCCTGTTTCAAGCACTCAGCTCAGTGCTTCTGGGTTCTTTTCACTGTTCCAAAAAGAAAAAATAAAATGTAAAAAATGATTGAAGCTGGGAAAAAAAAACCACAACAATGTAACTCCTTTGGTGCTATGCTAACTACTCTGTTCGATCCAACCAAATGCTGGCTAACTTACAGATTTTTTCCCTCTTTGTCCTAAGAAGCACCGCACACATCTGTGTCTTGAACAGGGATGGACTGAGAGGGGTGCGAGAGGGCAAGCGTGGTTTTGAAAGCAATTAAAGTCTCGTCTGTATCTAGTAGAGAAAAAAGAAAAAAAAAGTTTAAAAAAAAAAAAAGAAAAAATAAAAAAAAATGATTTAAATGCAGGATGCTTTCAAAGCTAGTTGTCGCCCACCTCATGGAAGTAAATAAGATATAGCCTATAAGGTACTGAGGGCATTATATATATATATATATTTAAAAAAAAAAAGACAAAAAGTTCACCTTATCAATAAATAGCCCTTTAATTTTCCTGAAAATGTGCTGTTTGAGAGTAACTAGGCCTGGCTGTGCTTGCAGCCAGCTGTTTTGCTTTGACCCACTCCAGCGGCGATGGGTACTGTGGCTGCAGAGGTAAAAAAAGGCAGAGGAGGGAGAAAGCTCCTCCTCCTGTATATTAGGCAGGGTGTGAAGTGGGTGGCTATGAATTTTCAGGATTAAAGGGACTAACCAACATGTATGTCTGTGTCTATATGCACAGTCCTGTGGAAATATAGAAAAGCATACATGCCGTGTTACTGCGACAGTATATATGTTTTAATATATATGAACACATTGTGAATTCCAAAGGGCTTTGGGAGATGAGGAAGGTAGTTGCTGGGTGCGAGGTGCTAGGGGTTTGGGATTTGCAAGCAAGGTTGAGATAACTATTCCTGGTATGGTTGGGTTGTTTTTAAAGTAAAAACAGGCATAAAGGACCATCAGAAGCTTAAGGTCCTTCTGAGGAAATGCTGTACCACCTGATCTTCCACTTAGTAAGACATTTTTGAAGGCCAAAATCAGACCAAAAAGGAGGTCCCAGTGCAGTGTCAGTATAAATGAGTAAAGCTCCATTGATGTCCAGGTCCATCCTTACTCTTCTTGTGCTAAAAATTCCTTTCTGCTGGTGCCAAGGGAGCCCAAACTGGGCCCTATTGTTTTCTTTCTTTCCTTAACCTGTGATGGTAGATTTCCTGGTTGTAGCTTTCATCAAAGCCTAGGCAAAACTTGGACAAAATCCGGACTTTCTTTCCAAGGGGAGCCATCTGAGGGTAGCATGTCCCTGACCTACACCAGGGCTTTGTAGTCTCTGGTTTTAGTTGAGGAAGAGATGCTTTCCCATCCCTCCAGTATGACCATTGCGATGAGAGCAGCCCTGTTAATACACGCAAGCAAACTGGGCTTCAACGTGTTTTCAAGCCCTTAGAATTCAAATGCCAAATGCCACTCAAAGGGAGTGATTATTGTTTTCTCTCCAGATGTCACTCCCCTTCATCAGGCACAAGGACAAGCGGCTTGTATTTTCCTTTCGAGCTGTATTTACCAATAAAACTCCCTGCCAGTGCCAGAGCCTCCTCCCCTCAGGCCCAGCTAAACACCACCTGCAAGCCGCACACCCCCCCCCATCTTTCCTCCCCTTCTTCCACCTTAAAAGCAAAGACTCTTCCTTCCCAAGCAGCGAAGATCCAGGACAAATGCCAGATGATTACACCTGCAATCTGTTCGCTTTGGGATTTCATTTCCGTTTCTGAGGGCATACGGGTACACGCGGGGACACGCGCCCGCAGAAATACCCGTAGCCTGAAGTTGAAGAAGCCACCCAATTTCCATGGGCTTGCTCTGAGCTGACACTGCTGAAACGCTGTCACCCCCTAGACACCAAGTGTACCCCCTTAAACTTCTAGTTTCACGAATAATCGGGGTTTTTTCAACAGTTACTGAAGACTGGGGATCAGTCGACAAATTTCCGATGGCCAAGTGGTAGGAGAAGAGGACAGGTTCTCCACAGACCTCTTAGTACTACTTGAGCCATTAAACAAGCCTTAAATTGGGTGTAATTGCAGCCATTTGGAGGAGAGTGATGGCTGTTTTCTAAAAAGTGTCTAAATAGGTATCACAGTCAAACCCCTCAGCTCCCACCCCCCATCTTCTCTATGGAGGGAAGGGAGGGCGAAGAGATTTTTACATTGGATGCCCAAGTTTGCCATTTGCTACAAAACGTGTCCCCTCCCAAAATGGATCTAGAACCGTTTTGGTTGTTTTTTTGGGGTGGAAAACCTTTTTCAATCAGAAAAAAAACACACCCCAAAACCCAAACCAGTAATTTTGGCTAATGTTTCCACTCTGCAAACTGTTTTACCATTCCACCCTTTTGTTCCAATAAGGAATGGGAAGTAGTTTCCAAAGTGTTTAAATTACTCAGGGAAGGACTATTCCACATCTACTTCTGGCAACCTCCACCCTTGTCATCGGGCTCAGTCCAGACCATTCCACTCAAGGCAATGGGATTACCCACAGTATGAAACCAGTGTGAGATGGTAGCTGGGGTAAGGCACTGGTCTCCTGTGTGTTCCCTGTCACAGACTTAGGCTGATCTGCTTAGGAACCTGACAATACCATGCCCCATCATGGAGCTGTTCCCCTAAAAACAGGATTTTCACTGGAAGGCTATATATTTTGGGGGCTTTGAATGATTTCTAGATCACAAGGAAATACCATCCCTTTGGTGTGTATAATTTTGGACACACTGTTTTATACAAAAGGTATAATCATGGTGCCTGAAGATCCACCTTCTCTCTCCATCTCTGCTATTGGTTGGGAAAGCCAAAGGGATTTTAGGGTTGTCTCTGCTGGCAGATGTAATACATCCCTGAGTACCATTGGCCTGTGCTTCAGGGCACGTGATATGGGAATGGTCAGGCTATTGCCTGGCTCCCACCACAGATCCCACCTCCTGCCCTGTCATACTTGCTCTAGGTGTTGCCACGTCAGTTTAAAGATCATTGTCCCTGTGGAAGTGCTGGGAGAACAGACTAGTTAAAGATCATTGTCTACCCTGTGGAAGTGCTGGGAGAACAGACTGGTTACGTACTTCTTCAAAACGCTTCTTGAGCATCTTCCGATTGAAAGGAATTCTGAAAGTTCAGTGTATCTTCTCAAATTAGCTTTCGTCCTCGGAGCATTTTTGATTAGTGAATTTTGATAGCACTGGAAAATTGGCACAGCCATAGAGAATAGCACAATTTAAATACTTATATTTCAGAAGTGCCACTTTTCCCATAAACATTGAAATTTGACTAATCACTGCTGGAATTTGTTGTTAACATTCAAAACCCGGAAAAGACTCTTGCACTTGATTCCTCAGATAAACCTTATTCAAGGAGAACAAACTCCCCAATCACTACAAAATGGTAACGAGAAGCCATTAAAGCAGGACACCTGGGTTCTTCTGGTGTTCTTGCGCTGCAATAAACTGTATCTACTGAATATTGCCCGTTCACCTTGCAGAAGGCTCCCTGGGACTGCAGCCAGGCTTAGGACCCACCTTGTGCTGCTTATTTTACAAAACACAGAGAGGACCTGCCACCAAATAGCCTTCAGTTTCACTGGGGTTGATTGTGTGACCTTGGGTAAGTTGTGTACCTGCTCTGTGCTCAGTTTCCTCATCTGTAAAATGGGAGGTGAAAAGCCTACCTCAGTAGGATGCTATGAGGATTATGGAGGCAATGTTGGGGAAGTGCTTCAAGACCTCAACATCAAAAGCCCCTCAGTGGTGTTGAGCAGGACAAAGTCAGCGCATCATGTCACCTCCCCCGTGTCTCCATGTAGCCCAGCAGAGACAAAGAGGCAGGCTGATCGGAACTTGGGTTTCTCAAGGAGGACTAGCACAACCCAACATCAGCTGCCACGCTAGGCTTTTGGGGAGTGCTTTTCTTCATTCCTGAAATGCTCCTCCTCTCTCTTTAGAAAGCAGTTGGGCAAGTCAACAGAGAAGCCAGGGCTTTATCCGAGTCCTGTGTAGTCACGGAGTCAGAGAAAGCAGAGATGGAAAGAGCACGTGGGTCACCAGGTATATTCCCAACAGCCCATGCCACGGGCATGTGTCTTATTCTCCCACTTTAAACCCTGTTCAGGTTGGAAACGTGCCAAAGAAGGGCTTGGCTCACCCTAGGCCCCTCTCCATCAGGCACATCAGGCAGAAATAATGGCCTAAACGTTTCTAGCAAGTGGTACACTTTTTGTTAACTAAGCTTGAAACTTTGTCATGCCCATGCCTTGACTCTTGCCTTATTAACCAAACTCAGCCCATTCCAGACCCAGGTCATTCATTTGAAGTTGTCCTTCCAGTGCCGTTATGACCCAGCGTGGCTTGCAGTTGAAGATGCCTGTCCATCCAAGTTAGGATCATGGCTCTGCCAGTTAGACTGGGAGAGATTGGCTCCTTCTTAGGTCCCTTCTGCACCTGGCCATTCTTACTAGGAGTCTGAAGAGACTGGGATCCAAAGTAGGTCTGAACAAACTAGGAAAACTACTTCAAGTCCTGCCATTGGCATCTCCTTTTCTCCCTCACAGTGGCTTTAAAACTCCATTTCTAGCTTCTGCCAGTCAGGCGCTTGGGAGACACAAGGGTTTTCCAGCAACCCCTGCCCTGAGCTGGCCAAGAGAAGTGGCTGAGGGCAGACCTGACCCTCCTCTCATGTCCAGCGAGCGCATTTCTGCTGATCTCGGTGGCATTGCCCTTGGTTTGGTGCAACCTCGCCAAGAGCGGGGTCAGGCTGCCTGTCAGCAGCTCTCTGAAGAGCTCCAGTGGTTTCAATGGGATGGGCTGACGGGTGCCAACATGATGCAAAATTGGTGCTATTAACTTGGCATAGAGTGCCTGGGAGTCTCTTTCTTTTATTTTGTCAGACATCAAGCAATTGCCTTATGCTTGGGAAGCCCGTTGTTTATAGAGAGTGACTTCTCATTTCACAGGAGGGGTCTGAGTATGGATTCTGTCCTATTCCCCATCTTTTCTTCTAATTTCTGTGTCTTGGAGAGCTTTCTTGTGTGTTCCTGGGCGTGAATTTACAAGCAAAAGGTACGGAGCAAGGGCCAAAATGAATATTTAGTGCGAGGGAGGTTTTGAGAGGGTAAGGAGTGAAGGAGAAGCACAGTTAGCCCTCGGAAAACCAGATGTAAGGATTTTGGTCTTGGTCTGGAAGGACTTCTGTACATCCATCAAGATTGTTGTCTGTGCCCAGGACACTTTCTTCTCTGGGCTCCCTGGGGAGTGACAGATTGAGATATTGAGGGCAGGGCTCCGCAGAGGGATGAGAGCAGAGTCGCTTGAGCACCTTCGCCTTCCCTTGGTCTAGCGGAAGCCAAAGGCATCCAGCGCATCCCAGGAGAAAGTCCACGTGAGGTGGTGCCCTGTTTACATTAGATCATGCTTTGAGCTCTCCTTACGCTGGTGCCATCGCGTTGCAGGTGGCAAAATGTGGTCATTTTCATGTAGGAGGGCTGTTAAATAGTGTCCCAAGTGCTCGCAAAATCAACGTGCCCCTTAGAAGACCAAATTCTGGTCTCGATTTCACCAAGGCACCAGCCACCCTGCATGAACCCCATGAACCCCACTGCCTTTCATTTATTTATTTACTTGCTTACTTTCTGGGAACACCCTGTTTTTTCTGCTGTCAGATTTTGGCCTCATTAACTGCCCTCATGAACTCCAAAAAGCCCTTTCTGTTTCCTGACGACGGCGGCGTTAGGGCAGCGACATTTCAATCCTCAAAAACTCTGTGGTGCCTTTTCTTGTGGTGCTTACCCTTCGCAGGACTTCAGGCAAGGCAACCACTTGCATCAAACAGCAACGCCAGTACTTTCCCTCTGTATCACGTGCCAGTGCAGTAACAGACTTTAATGGATACTATATATAAATATAGATATATAGATATATTGCTATAGTTATAATTATATATATATAATTGAGGTTCTGATGCCACTGTATGGGGAATGGACCATTCCTCTGCAGGATCATACACTGCTCGAGTGAAACCAACAGCTCAACGTCCTGTAAAGCGTTACAACCTTGGCAAGGAGCTTCTCTTTCCCACCTTCATTTTATTGGCTCCCTTCTCTCTCCTCCCGGCTCCCGGAATCGCGCTCCATGGAAGCTGCTGGTTTGCTCCAAATCTCTCTTCCCCACCTTCAGTGTATGCCGTGAGGCAATGTCCTCCTCCTGCCACGGTATGGGGAGATCTCCCCTTGCCATGAAAGGAGGATGATGGTGTTGGTGGGGTGGCATCCCGGGGCGGCATCCTGGAGCAGCATCCTTGCTTTTTCCTTGCACGGAGGCGAGGGGGGTTATTTCCCCGCTAGCGAAACCATCTTGCTGGTGAGCCTCTCCGTCTCCCTTCTTCTTCCCCAGCGAGACACCAGCTTGGTGTGTTCTTTTCTGCTTTGTTTCATTGTTGGTTCTTTTTTTTCTTCTCTTTGGATGCTCGGTTTCCCGCCCTGCTCCGAGCGAGCCGAGCGCCGCAGCCCTCGTTGGCGGGGAAGGAGGGAAGCTGGCGACGGTTGGCTTTGCTCACGGGAGTAGTTCTGCCTGACTTCAAGGCGGTGGTGGCTGTTGGTGGGAGGTTCAGGGAGAGACAAGGACTTCTTTTTGTCAAGGGGCTGCTGGGTTGGGTCAATGGTCACCTTCTCGTTAACCTTTGAAACCGCAGACAGATGATAGAACAGATGTTGAGTGAAGGTATTTTCTACTAAAGGGAACAACACCAATAATACTGTAAAAGGTGCTAGAAACAAACCTCATTTTGTATACTTTGGTTCTTAGAGAATAAAATAAATAATAAAAAATAAAAAAAAAAATAAAATACACAGAATTCTTCCTGTGCAGCCTTACTGTAGAGTGTTCTAACCAACTCTTCATCCAAAACAAAAAACCCCCACAAAAAAAAATAAGTGAAAAGAAAGGACAAAAATGAAGCGATCCTGCATAAAGTGTAACAAATGCGACTTTCCTATATAAATGTAAATGATCAGACAGATATTAAAATGCACTTGAGGCAGGCAGCAAGCATGAAAAGCTTTTGAAGCATCCTTTTTAATGCACAACACCTGTATTTTTTCCTGTGGCGTGTGCGAGAGGGAATGTGCCAAGTCACTTTTATTTCCTTTTAATTCTGTTTGTGATTTTTTGGGGGGAAAAGGAAAGAAGGGTGGGAAAGAGGGTGGGAGGTTTAGCTGGAATATCCATCTCGATTTTTTGGTTTGGTTTGGCTTTTGGTTTGGTTTGGGGTTAGTTTATGACATTGGTGACAGTGTTTGGACTCACACTTCATTTCTCAAAGGCTTTGGAAAGCTTTGTTGCCTGCCCCAAGTGCTGAGCATAAATAACTCTTACCTCAAGAACAGTTACAAAAAAAAAAGTCAGTTGGTTTTTTCCCATCTCTGGAAAATTAAAGGAAACAAATGACAACAGAAAACAAACTAACAAACAAAAAAAAAAACAAGAAAAAAAAAAAAAAGGCAAACAACCAGCAGTGATTGAAGGAGTGAAAAATCAAACAGAAAGAAGTCAAAGCAGAGGTTTGGTGATCAAACCGAGCCATTCTGGTGCTTTTTCCCCTTTTTGAGTTGCTAACGATCAAAATTACATGAGATGGGCTTAGGCAAGTTTGTGGTCTTAGGATGTAGCAAAAAAAAGTATTTAAAAAGAATACGAATTCGCATGGAAAAATCTGTGATGGAACCCTTAAGGAATGGCTGTTCCAGTGTCAGACGTTTAATGTTAGCATGTGTGTGTGCTGTATATACCTTTTCATGTGTGACATGTACAGTTGACTGAGGAAAACAAAACAAAAAAAAAAACACATATGGAACCGAACAAAAAAATAATAATCAAATGCTATTTTATCAGATGATGCACTTTTTCACCTTGATGAGAAGCCACTGTTCACAACTATGCAATCTTCCAGTTTCTCTCTCTATCTCCTCTCTCCAACCTCAAATTTCCCAACTATTTTCCATAGCCTAAACCGTTTTTTCTTTTGTACAAAGAAACACAAAAAGTTCCAAACTCTGGTTCAAGGTGAGAGTGCTACTGTGACTTTTCTCAAATGATAAGAGCTAACAAACAGACAAACAAAAGGGGTTTGGTTTGGTTTTGTTTTTAAGAAAAAGGAGGTTCGGACATGACCCTCTTTATGTTCTCTAAGTGAATCGATGTTTTCTACATGTGCCAGGCTTTTGTTGACTGTTTTTGGGTTTGGTTTCGGTTCTTGGTTCATTTTTCTCTCTCTTGGGTTTTAGGATTATCTTTTTAAAATTGTTCCCTTATGTACTTCTTCTATTTATTTATTTTAATTATTTATTTTTATTCTGGTTTTGTATTGTAGGTATTGGGGATGTGAAGATGAAGGTGAAATTTGGCTTAACTTCAAGTGTTTTAGTACATGTGTGTGCTATATGTATATAGTTTTCTACATAGAAAATTCTACGCGCTTTTTAACGCACTTTACGACTTGTATGTACAAAGTTGTCTATATAGAAAAAGTAGTGAGTGTTAGCCAGCCTTCAAAGAGGAGAGTTTTGATTAAGAGGAGGTAAGATGTTTGAGTATCTCACGCGCACGCGCGCGTGTGTGTATTATATACTATATTATATATTATAGAAATATATAATAGTGTATGTCCATGTGAGGGTGTGTATGATATATACACACATCCAAACACCTGATCATGTCTGTCTATGCCATAACACTAGAGGTTTTGTATTTCTTTGACGTTTGTGAGCTACCATAAATAGCCTGGCTCTACTGGGTAAACTTCTTCCCTGTCCTCCCACGAAAGGTGGAAAATTCTCCTCCCCTGTTGTTCACAGTACAAATTCCGGGGTGTGGGGGGAGTGTGGGGATTTAGCCTTTATACCCTTTCTTTCCCCAGTTTACCAGCGGGTGCAGAGGAGAGAGTGTTGGTGAGGAAACAGGGTCGTCCAGTGATGAGCTCAGGAAACCACGAGACCACGAGGTGTGGCTGCCGCGTCCCCTGCCCACCACCCACACTCACCATGCCACTTTGCGCGTGTCACTCCCACTTCTCTGTGCCTGTCAAACTGGGGTTGCTAATGCTTACCAAGCCTTTAAGCACTTTGCACTCATGGTCCCCCTCTGCAAATACCGCAGCGTCCCCTTCAGTACCAGTGGGAGGTGATTCAGGCCAGTTTACGGTGAGATCTTCACCAACCTACCCCTTGTCTGCCATTTCTCTTCTGTTCAGCAAGCCCAATGCTGCCGCGTTGGGTCAGGCTTTGACCTTCATTCCATCACCATCATGTTTTAAATGAGCATCGTTGTGCTTCTCCTTCCTTCCACTCAAGGCTTTCCCATCCTTAAGAGCCATGGCCCACCATGCTACCATCCTTCAAATCCCTTTATCAGACCCTCCTTACTCATGGTGCCTCCAGGCACTACATCAGCTCGGCAAAGGGGAAGAACCCTAGGCTGCTGCCGTTAACCCACTCTTGGCCTACGTACTACACACAGACCTGATGGTCTTGATCCTTATGGGTCCTTTCCAACTGGAGATATTCTACAATTTTATGACCTCAAGTTTCTTAGGGTAGGACAGATGAAGCCTGATTTCTGACTCACTGGGCGCTTGATTTAGTGAAGCTCCTCCAAGTGACCAAGGGACAACTGGACTGGGTATCATATGCAGCTGTGGATATAGAAAGGACCCTAACTGAGGCCAGTAGGAGTGGGAAGGATGAGGGGAATGGATTTGTGGCACCTCTTCCATGTGTCAGTGGGAACAAAAGTGTCTGCGTGAGTCTGTGGCAGCATGGGTCCTTCTTTCAGGCAGTCTTTTTTGCCTGAGTCCTTAACAAGTGCTTTATGTCAGCCTTTTTACTGAAGTTAAAGCCACATTTATCTGAAAACAACCATAGTGGAAAAGCTGGGGACAGTCTTCTCATCCTGCACAACCTGGTGGCTGCAGTGGTTGGCACTCAGTTGATCTGTAAATCCAGGTGTGCACAGAAACCTCCCGTGGGTGCTTCGTGAGACTCAGTTCTCTAGAAAGCAGCATTCATACCTAAATAATTTATTGCAGGACACCTCACTCAGCCTTACATGTTACCTGTGGTCTGTTTAATGGCATAATATGTAAAACAGCTGTATTGCCTCAAGTGTCTACTTATCTGCTCTTCCTGCACAAACGTGAGCTCTTCCATCTACCTGCACTGACAGGTTCTAGGCTCTGGTTGTCGGTGATGTTTGCCAGGAGCTGTAGTTGTCCCTTGGACTTGCCATTAGGATGCAGGCATCTGTGGGCTAATCCCACACACAAATCAAAGACAGTATTCCCCACCACCATCACCACCACCTCACTTTAATTTCCCTCACTGAAAGTGTAGTGCTGGCGGGTGCCCACCTAAGGAGGCCAATGGAGTCATCCTCTGCCCCAATTAGCAGTTTTTACTAAACCCTGAAGGAAAAACAAGATTAAGATGCTTTTTTAATTGTTAGACTCAGCAAATAGAGGAGCCTAAAGCTCAAGTTTGACTCACTCCATAATCTTGCAGCTGAAACCTTTTACGTTCATACACTCCAGTTTCTTAAAGGGAGGAACTTGCAAAGGCTTCTTACTGCCATGACTCACCAAGAAAATCCACATGAGGGAAAGAAATACATGGAGGATGCTTGGCAATATAGTCTTTCTCTCCAGGTTACCCAGCCCCTTCAAAGCAAAGCAGTGCACTCATCAGAGTTAAAATAAAAGCAGACCTGTGTTTTAGCCCCCTCTCTGGGTACCAGGCTGCAGTGCAGAGTGGGACCTGCTCAAGAGAGGAGGGGGATTTGGTTTTCTTTAGTGATACACACTTTCTGTGGCGGTCTTCTGGTTCATCATAAAAAACCAAACTCTTGAAAATGAAATGGACAAGCAATAACCTTCTGTGTGTTTTCCTAAAGGACAAGGTCATTCTTTGGCTACGTGAAAATCAAAGAGTAAAATCCGAGCTACAGCAGTGACTTGTTTAGTAGATTCAGACAGCAAACTGGTAACAATCACACGGGCTTCTTCTCCTGCTCATTAGCAATCTGTTCTGGTCAATTCTCCTCATTTTCTTTAATTCAGCCATGACATTGTAAATGACATGAGAATAAAACTCAGATTGCCACCATTTGCAGAACAGCTGGGGAATCCTGCTCCTTCCAGGGCACCACTTCCTACCTTTGCAAGAAGATTAGGAGACATTTGAGCAGCAGCAAAGGGGCTGCCTTGTCCAGAGCTTCAAACTTTGTGTTTGTGTTTCACATAAAGCTCCTGAGAGCTCCTTGTGTCCCTGATAATATGTGGCTCCCGAATCTGGAGGGAACAATGCCCTTCCTTTGTTGCATGTGTCATCTCAAGGATGAGGAAGAGCTTTTACCAACCACCCCTACTCTCCACCCTATTGGAAGGGTTTTCCTGTGTCCCATCTGCTTCCTCCTTGCTATAGTTAAACCCACCACTTCTCATCTTCATGTCTTTTCTCCTGTGGAAGCACTTGGTACATATTGTCCCATATTGACAGACGGAATTCAAAAGCTGGGAAGCCCAAGGCTCTTCCAAATCCCTCCCAAGCTGTTGTGACGAGAATTAACTGAGGAGCCCCAGTCATCCAGGTGCCTTAACAAGTCTCCCCGTGGGAGTGCAGACCAAGCAGCCAGATCCCACCAGGTACCAACGCCAGTCACACCAACACCCAGTCACTTCAGCGGTACCTTTTTTCTTGCCACGTACCTGCTGTTGCCTGTAAAGAGCAACAGAATCCATCAAGGGGCTGCCCTTCTGCCAAAGCCTTGTTTCATTGGCCATCATCAACAAGCCCAAGCTGACATTCACAAGCATACATTGGTAACTGCAACCTCAAGCGTTCCCAGGGTGTGCTGCTTCCTCTTGGCCATCAAAAAGGGAGGGGAAATGGCTCATCTTTCTTCTGCTGATGTTCAACCCCAGTAGATTCCCCTGCTGTAGAGTCCTCCCTCTATATCTGCCCTCACACACTACTAGTACCCCTAGAACACAGGCTATTTCTCAGAGCTCTTTTATCGACGTTAAAAGTCATGAAAAATCAATGGAAAATTTTCCCTTGGAGACGACTAGTTTGTAGGAAACGCTTCTGGTTTACTTTCCCCTTTCCCCACTCCTTTCCAAGTGACATTATTTCTAAATGGACTCTAATATCATTATCGATGTCCGTAGGATCCATTGATCAAGCTGTGAATCAAAGCTCACTGCTGTGTTGGATATACATATGTTAACGACGGTTGCGTTAAGCCAAATTTAGCAGCTGGATTCTTCAACATCCCTTTGTTTTGTATCTACCTCACTATGATTTCTTTGATTTCTTGTGATTTAGTGTTGTATACAATGTCAGAGGTGATATGTAGATAAAAATATATATATATATATACAAATATATATTTTTTGCTTTGCAATAAAGCTCAAAGCTATAACACGAATATTCATAAAATGTCATAATCTTTATTGTAATGTTCCCTTCTTAGTTGTAAAATCCTGTCTGGATCCTATTTTCCTGTACACTAGAATCAATATTGTGTTCACGACTGAATGGCTATTATTTCTGTTACTTTTCCATTTAAGTGATATTTTTGAGATGTGAGATAGACACCAGAATTGTCAAACGTGAATTGGTTTACTTTCTCTTTCCCTCCCACACCCCTCCCTGAAATGCAGCCTGTTTGTAACTGGAATCAAAGAGCAAAATTGCAAGAAAATTATTTGCAGTCCTGATCTTTCAATTTTGGTTTGTCTGATCTTCATCTTGAATTTGGCAGGGGAGAGAGAGGCAGCAAACAAAGAGGGGCTATTAGGATTGATGAAAGAAAAATACGTTCAACTCTTGCCGTTTGGGTGAATTAATTCTTTGAAATAAGTGAAAATGTGGTATTTCCCTGAGCGTGGAGACCACACTCATTGAATTTAACTCCAGCTTTTGAGAAGTTGTGTGTTTAATGTCAGCCACTTGACCCAGAGTCACTAGTACAGCTCCTTTCTGTGGGAATGGAGGGAGACAAAAAGTTCCCTGGGACAATTCAGCCCATGCCAAGACACTGGTCTAAGGCGTGTGGGATGCATCTCCTTCGGGATGGCTGTCTCTCCCCACCTCTGTGGATGGAGATGGGAAGTTGAGCTCACGTTAGACACTTCAACTTTATGGGCTAAAGCCAAGTTCAACGACACCCATCGTCAGGGCACAAATATCATCCTGGCAAGTGAAAACTGTCTCGGTTTTTGGTCACGTGCGTTATTCTTCTGGGCCACATGGTACCTTGTGCTCTGCCAATGGAAGGGGTGGGGAAGGTAGGAGCTCCTGGTACAGTGAGCGGGACTTTGCCTAGTCCTTCTGTGCCCATGTGGTGGAAATTGTCCTTGGACCCAGTGACTAACCAGCAATATCATAATGACCAATGTGCTGGCTGAGTCCTACAGCATGGGGAGGAGCATCAGGGAGGACTGCTGAGGTGGATGGGACCTCTCATCTGTTTATTCTCAGTAAAGCCTTTCTGAGAGCCTCACAGCTTGATCCTGCCGCCTAAAACGTGAGGGGACAAAGCCCACATCTGCCCAGCACAATCTTTCCTCAACACCTACGCTGCTCCCATGGGCTGGAATCAGAAAATAAAAGCATCGAGCCCCAAATGCTGAGACTCTTTGCTCGATCAGAAATTAGAAAACATTTCCATGGATCTGAAGCATTGACTTTACTGGGAGCAGAATGAGGGGAATCCTCCCCATGTCCTGTCCACCAGAGACAGCAGGGAAAGTAATATTTTCCCCTATTGCTTTGTTGAAACAAACAAAAAATTAGTGACCAGAAAGAAATGGACACAAATGGAGTAGGGCTTGTTTGGTTTTTTAAATCAAGGAGAAAAAAAAATACCACTGAACTTAAATCAAGCTATTCCTCCAGGAAAAAAGGAAAAAAAAAAAAAAAAAAGAAAGATGCAGGAAATGAAACCCAAACAGAAATAAATCTCAATGGAGAAAATATTATTGGGTTTTGCCTAAAGCACAAGACAGGACCGCAAAACACATATTTAGCCTTGGTTTCACGAGAACCCTTCTACGTAGTCTTTGCTCTAAAATTGGCACAATTGTTCAGTACAAACAGCGTTTTTTTCCTCATCCTGATCTGGTGTCTGTACAAATCTGGCTTGGTTTTTGGTTTGTTTTGATTATTTTTGTTGCCTGTTCCCAGCTATCTCTATTTTTATGGTGTAGTATTTTGTCTATATGGAATGAAATGCAGATATGTTCATGAAATTGTATAGCAGATGGAATTACAGGTTGGAGTTGATCTGAAAAGAATTATCTAACAATGAGAAAAATATCTATGTGAAAAGTATGCTTCCAAAGTGTGTGTTTGAATTTGAGCATTTTGTCATTCTACTGAGCTTTTTGAAAGGTTTATTTTGAAATCATGAGGCTTTATGAAGGCTGAGGGGTTTGAGATACCAAAAAGCACAATTATTGTTAAACTGTTTTAATTTTATTGACGTTCCATTACGTTATTCCATTCTTTGTCTATCTGAACATTATAAACCCCAAATTTTTACATGAAATCCATAATACTTTCTATCTGTTCATTAATCATCTTGCATTAGGGAAAAGGGAGAGATGCAGCTGTTTCATTTCTGCTCAGAAATCATGCAGAATTCCTGGCCTTGTTTGTTCTTTATTTGCTTTAAAAATAGGGTTGAATTTTGTACTTAGTGATTATTCCCTTCGAGACCTACTGTGAAGTGAGAAAGGTTTCCTTTTAACTGAGTGACAAAAAGCCTATCCAGCAAACGGAGGAGACAGCCTGGGTTTTATCCCATCTGCAGTGACACGTGGGTTTTGAAGGACCAGGTCATTGAAACCACTCGTGGATCTGATTTGGTCAGGCTGATAATCGTTAACGAGGGGGCAGGTTTATCCTTGTTGCACTCCACAGCTGCAGGCCTGGGTACTGGATGAAGGAAGTGTCTGAAGTAGCGTTAACGGTGTCTCAGATGGTCAGGAGGCTGCTGGGTTGTTAGATGACTTGGGAAAGTCTTAAGCAGTTGTTTTTGTTCGTCTCTTTGTCTGGCAGGAGCCAAGATTTTTTTCCCTTACTCTCACAGGTACTTCCAATGGGATGCCTTTGGTTGTGATCATGGAATTGTTTTCTTGGCACATTTTCTTGTTGCTCTGCTACTGTGGTCCTATCATTGACAATTTGCTAATGCTGACTTTGAGGTTTTGTGCCCTTCTGTAGCATCAAGTCTGCTTTACTGAGAAGCTTTGTGGGTCTCTTCCGTCATGTGAGGTATCTCTGTGGAGGAAAGCGTGGTTCTTCTAACTTCACAATCACTGCTGTCCTGTCTGCTCTTTTCGAGGTGGTAAGACTGTTCATTTCTATAAAGGTCCCATTTATTTTGGCAGCTGTATCATGAGCAAAGTTTTCCTCTTACTTCAACCCTGTAAACGTAGGAGAGCTTTACTAGATTCAGTGGAGCTGACTCAACGTTTATCCTGGCAGTACCCTAGAGTAGCAGCATGCGTTGGTGAGAAGGATGTGCTATTTGAGGGGGAGTTGCTTCTCTGTTGACTGTTTCATGATGGACAGGTTATAACAAGTGGATATAATAGCATTGGGAATGCCTTCTGCTGTCTCACTTACTAAAGAAGTTACTAAGTGGGTAAAGGGTTGAGCAGGTTGTGGCAATGGAGCCTTTACAGAAACCAAGACTCATTTGATTTGGATTAAGGGTCTCCTGAGATCCTTCAGGCAGCAGAGCATTGACAGAGACTTCACCTGTGGGACTCTTGTTTGAGTCAACATAAGCCAGCAATGTGCCCCTGTGGCCAAGAGGCCCAATGGTATTCCGGCTGCCAGGAGGTCCAGGGAGGTCATTCTGTCCCTCTCCCCTGCACTGGTGAGGCCACAACTGGAACACTGCATCCAGTTTGGGCTCCCCAGTTCAAGAGAGACAGGGAACTGCTGGAGAGTCCTGCATAGAGCAACGAAGATGATGGAGGGATTGGAGCATCTTCCTGAGGAGGAAAGGCTGAGAGAGCTGGGTCTCTTTAGCCTGGTGAAGAGAAAGCTGAGGGAAGACCTTATTAATGCTCACAAGTAGCTGAAGGGTGGGTTGAAGCAGGATGGAGCCAGACTCTTCTCAGTGGTTCCCAGTGACAGGGCAAGAGGCAACAGGCACAAGCTGGACCATAGGAAATTCCATTTGAATATGAGGAGGAAGTTCTTTGGGGTGAGGGTGTCAGAGCCCTGGCAGAGGCTGCCCAGGGAGGGTGTGGAGTCCCCTTCTCTGAGGACCTTCAAGCCCCACCTGGATGCAGCCCTGAGTGATGTGCTCTGGGCAGCCCTGCTTTAGCAGGGGAGTGGGACTGGATGAGCTCTAGAGGTCCCTTCCAACTCTGACAATTCCGTGATTCTCTTGCTTATCTCTTGATGTTTAGAAGCACAGAGCCCTGCACAGTCAGATGGCTCACTTGCTGCCCAGGACAAGTAAAGATAGTTTGTGGCAAGTAAGGGAAGTGTGCAGGATATTGAGATGTAGAATTATGTCCAAATTATGAAGGTGAAGCCATGGTTTGAGGGCATGTCAGTCCTTGAATGGCAGTATCATTGGGCATCAAAACATACCCAGGCTCCTGTGCTGAAGGGGAGACCAGTGCACTGTCAGAAGATCCTACAAAAGATACCAGAGCTTAAAAAAAATAGAAAAAGTGCTGCAATTTTAGCCCTTTGAAGTCCTTCTCTGCAGTACAGAGTTAGCAAAGGGTAAGAAGGATATACTGTCTGAGGTGACAACTGTGAGGAAAAGGTGGTTGTCCAAACGAGTGTTGGATCACATTAAACTTGAAGAGAATTAGCCTGGAATTACCAAAGCGGTCATGCCATCCAGCCCACAGACCTGCTTGACCATAACCTTGACTAGATGTACAAGGAGGAGGTGTAAGGTTGGTAGATGCTGAAAGGATAATCTTCCCCTTATTCAGTGGGCCTGTCCCATCTCTGAAGCTGGCTTGAGTCTCAAACATGTACCTTGAATTACTTTTCTGAAGTGATAATGACATTAGCTGTGAGGACACTCAGCTCTTCTTGGTGCCAGTCCCTCTTTGGTTCATGAGCTCAACACCGATGACATCACTTGGCAGTGAATTTCTTACAGATCTGCCTGGGCACCAGATGAGCATTGTACTCCCCAGCCAATTTCAGTCTTCAAGTTGAACAACCAAAATACCTTGCTGGTGAACCTGCTTGGGGTCTTATCTCATGACCTAGCATGTTCTTTACCTAGCCTTGAGATGCGGGGTGAGAGGTTTAATAACTCTGAAGATATAAAAGTTCTAGACTTGATAAGAGCCACAGATTATCATCCCCATTCCTGTTGGGCTCCTGGTCTATGCCCACACCAATAAATGACACAGTACGGGGCCAAGGTACAGGCACTGGCACTCAGTTGCCAATGTTGTTTAATCATAAGCAAGGTCCTTGACACAGTTTTGGCTGGGGACAGCTAGCATTGACCCAAACAATCCCTTGCCTGAGGATTTATCAGGGGTCCTGGAGGCAGCAGGAGCTTTAGTTGTGGGCACCCTGTGTTGGAGGCTAAAGGAGAACCTCACAGGGAGAAAGAATGGGCCCTGGCAGTGTTTTGTTTATTAGAGTTAATGTGAACCTCGTGAGCCACCAGTTAAACAGCATCACAAGACACTGTGTGACAGTCAAGAGGGGGCAACGTTAGACTAGACCTGCAACCAAGTCCCTGCTTAATAAGAGAGACAAGGTTTGAGGGAGAGATCATATCTTTTACTAGAAATATATATTTTATTACTAAAATAGCTCCCCCTTTAAACCATGCCTTTTGTATTACCTTAGACAATGCCAGCCACCAGAATGTGACCAGGAAGGGTTTAGAAATGTCTTACAATGGATTTTGTCCCAGCATCGTCATTCTAACGTTAACAAATGCTCGTGGCCCTTTAAATCCTTATGGCCTGCACCCTGTTCTTATCCCAGGGTACACACCAAAGCAAGAGGATTCAACTTTGCAAGGTGCCAGAGTTTTCTTATTAAGTCCAAAAATACCATCCCCGCTTTCCGTGGAGCTGAGGGGATCAGTATGTTCCAGGAAGAGCCCAGAATTTTTTTGCTCCATGCCTTCCCTTTGTTCCCCTGCCAACAGAGCCTCAAGGACAGCATATGGCCTTGTTACACTTGCTTTTTAAAAAAAAAAATATATATAAAAAAAAATCAAGACTCCACAGTGCTGCATGAGTTTTACTGGTGTAAAATGTGCTGTGTTTACATGCATTCCCCTCCAACAAGCAAGATATTTCTGCAGAATTCAGCAGCTTCAGAGCTGGCTGCATTTTCTTGCAATAATTCCTTATTTTTCAGGCTAGGGCAATGATTGCTTCCCCCCAGTCCAAGACTGATTTAACATAGAATTGTTTGCCTTCTTCCCCAAATACTTCCTCAGCTCTGGTGCTCACTAGGAACTCAGCCTTGGGCTTTCTCAAAACTCCTATAGCCAAGAGCACTACAAGAATTTGCATCAAGTGAGCCCTGGGGAGGTGTTTGGCATGACAATTTGAGATTGGGTTAAGAGTTCACAGATTTGGTAAAACAGATGGCTGCACATCTCTCTGGATCACTTGTATTTGCTCGCTCCATCAGGTCTGGTATTCGGTGCATCAGATCCATTATTATTTCTTAATCCTATTAACACAAAACTTTTTTATTGGAGAGAACAAAGGCATTTGCCCCTTCTTATATCGTGACACAAGCAACCTTGGCCCAGATCAGCCAAATACAGACAATTGAACAGCGGAGATCACCCATAACACTTAACTGGGGCAGTCCAGTTCCTTTCACAGGAAAAGAAGAGCCTGGTTTACATGGAGCAAGAGAGTAGATGAAATGAATTTGGCATTAAAAATTATACTAATTCTTAGATGTTATGGAAAATTTCAAGCTAATGCAGGCAGGAGTAGTTACCTTAATGAGAAATTAGGAGGAATATAGATGAATGTATATCTCATCAGTGCAGTTATCTCCACGTTGCTGAGGTACAGCATCACTCCTCTGACACAACCCCTTCGCTTATGACTTTCTCTCCATCAAACTATGAGATGTTCCTGGGAGCCCACTGCTTCTTCAGCCTTTGTGATGGGGTACTGGGGCATTAGACAAAAATTCTGTAGCTCTGCTGTTCTATCCATTAGCGCCGCCAGTTCCAACCTACTTGCTTTGAGATACACTTGACGTACCACCAGGTAAATGAAGACACCATTCTCTGCTCACTTCTCATTTGGTCTAAGCTGAAAAACTGTTTAAGCAGACTAAAGTCTAGTTATTTTCATGTCCCACAGCTACATGTCTAGTTTATTTAGCTACTTGAGGAGTCCCAGAAGATACGTCCTTCAAACTAGCAAGCTTTAGCAGCGCAGCGTGTAGTCAGAGGTTCTTCCCCTCGCTGCATCCAGGCTGTGTTATCATGGTAGGACCTTAGGTTGCTTGCTTTTGTAGGCACTAAGGAGGATACTATGAGAATACCCTGCCATTTTAATTCTTTGAAAAGTTGTCTTAGCGGCAGCAATAATGTAAGCTTTTGGTACATGGCTTATTTACTGTTCTTTATTAAGGTATCTCTCATCTCTATCACCATGGCAATTAGTCACCCCTCTGTACCTTACATGGATACATGTGAGACAAGATACCAGTACCCAGTCATTCTCCCAGAGCAATTTTTATTTCTTCCCCTTGCTCTCTAGCAAGAGCTGGAAAGGTCTCCCACAGAGCTCCAGTAGGAATCTCTGAAGTTCTAAGATTTTGACTGAGTTTCCACTAGAAATAGGATCCCTTCCATGTAAGTGATTCTTGGCCCCTGGGCTTTCTGTTTGCTCTGTAACATTCTGGCTGCTTTTGGTGGCAAAAAAAAAGACACTAAAATTAATACCTTTGCAATCTGAGATGGTATCGTCTCACCTGACTTTAGACATCTACAGTGTGGATGCCCTGGAGGAGTAGATTGATAATGGAGGCCACTTTTACAGCCTGGAGGAATGAATCTGCTCTTCTGGGATGCAATTCCTGTTGTCATGAAGCAGCTGCCTGCACTTTGTCTGATTAATCATGTCCTAGAAATGTCTGTGTCTGTCTTGACTCTAGAAGTCCAAGATACTAACTCGAATACAAGCATCAATCTCTGCTTGTTCAGATAATGAGGCTCCCAGTGTCTCAAGATCAAAATCAGTTTTCAAAGTGCATTCTGCAAACTGCCTACCTGCAAGGTGATCTTCTGTTTCTTACATTCTCTGTGGTCATGGAAGGAAAAGATCTTCTCGTGTTCAGCATTATGAGTCAAGTTGGTGACATTATAATTTCCATTCCTGCCAGACATCTCAGCAGAACCTTTATGGTCAGTTTGCACTTTACATGTACAGCAGCACTTTCAAACAATCAGGTTTTCATCCACTTTTCCAACACCAGGTTTCAGTAGAGAGGTGTCACCTGGTGAAACTCTGGTCATTTCAGTCTTGGTCATCTTCCCAGACTTGGTCATAATCAGTTTTTTTGTAGCTTATTAATTCAGGTAACCTTGCAGCACAAGGTAGCACAGCCTTGACCAACTAAGTTCAGCTTCCAAGGCCTCTACAAAGGGGCATTGTAACGTCCTTCAACACCTCTTCCAGACTTTTACTGCAACATATGAAAACAATTCAAAGGTGAGAACTGCTGCCTTACAGTTGGAGAGAACATCTCTCAGTGTACCCATCTCTCTCGCACAAAACTGACATCTGTTTCTTCATCAACTAGACTTTCATCCATCTTCCAGAGGTTTTAGTGGAGTAACACCAAGGTTCCAGTGCTGAGACATTCCCTGTGTTCCATAAAGCACAGAACTTGCAGATTTCTTTGTAGACACCTTGCTGGAATCTGGACACTGTGAGCTGCTCCAGCAATCAGTGTCCTTGCACAATCCAGTGAGTAACTTGCATGTGGTTCCCAAAACCACTGGCTAAGATGATAGTCAAAGGCTACACGCAGGTGACCCAACTGGGAAAAGAAGCTACAGGTGAATTTAGATGAGAGGAACTGTTGTGACAGCTGCTGTGGAAAAGAAGCTGTGATGTCCTGGGGTGAAATGAAGGAACAAAAGAAAAATTAAGATGGCTCTTACTCCAAGATGGACTGATAAATTCAAGATGGAATAGAACAGCTTTGAAATGTGTCAGTACTTTAGCAAATCCAAAGCTCCACAAACTTTGCAAGAGCTTGCAGAGAATGAATATTGCTGCTAAGATTCACTTTATCTGACTTAGATAACTAAAAGTTAACTCTCCAAACTCAAGTTAGTGCTGCTCAACTTTCTCTTTGATTCTTGGAGAATAACATTCACCTCTCCTAGCCGAGATATCTAAAGTATGAGAGATGAATCAATCTCTGGAAATGGCTGTTTCTCTCCACCGACTACAAAAGCAGCCAAGGGTGATTTTGTAACACAATGTGGAGATCACAGGCTGTTTTCACTAGTCATGCAGCAAATTCTTCTGTGTTAAGAATGAGGCAACGTTCCTGCTGTCCTTCTTCCATCCACAATTCATTGGAGAAGTTCAGACATTACAATCCAAGGGGCAAAACCACTGCAGACGGTAGAGATCTTTGTTGTATCCTAGAATAATGAAGCCTACTCCTCTCAACTAGCCTCACAGTCTCACATCCCAAAGCTTTAAATACTCTAAATTTTAAGCAACTTTCTTATCAGACTTTGGGCACTTCTTTTCTAGCTTGGGAGCTTGTACTTTAAGTATCTGTCTATTTTCTGGGTAGGCAGTAAGGAAGCCTTCACCGACACCCTGACTTTTCCCCCTTTTTGGGTTAGGCTTGTGGTTCACTGTCTTGCTGTTCCTTCAAGTTTGGGAGAACTGGTGCTTCTCCTTTTACAAGTAAGTTTGGGTTTGATGTTGCTGTTGAATTTCTCTTTGTCTTTTAAATTTATTTTTGCTTTAGAATGATGCAATCCGTACTCTGATTCCTTTTTCATTGGCTCATCAAGCTTTGAGAGGAACGCCTCATTTAATGGAAGGCCAGGGTACAGGAGAACTGTGATGAGAATGTGTCTAGTTCTGGAACTTTTTAAAGGGAAAAGCATTCTTCCTGACCAGGGATTTTGTCAAGCATTTTACTTTTCTGTGAGAGATTGATACAAGCTTCCACAGTGTTAGACTGCACCACCGAAGGCAGGGTCTTCTCAAAAAGAAGGTAGTTTTTCAAAATAGGTTAACCAAGGTGCTGTGGCAGGTTTCCCATGTGGAAGAGCTCCTCAGGCCAAGATTGAGGCATGTTGTGAGAGAGGCGTGGGCTCCTACATGGAGGTGCTTTGCAATGAGGTGCCGAGGAGCAATGGTGGAGCTGATGGTTGGAGTCCACCCTGATGGGAGGACGTAGCGTCTGATAGAACCAATGTGTGGCTGCTGCTGCAACCAAAAGCATCCCACTCTTGTGCTGGACTTGTGCTGTTTCTTACAGTCTCACAAGTGTTCAGAATAAAATCTAAAGGGAGGCAGAGATGGAAGACCTTGGGAAAAAAACTGAAATGGCTTCATCTCCATCAAGCTCATATCGTTCATCCAGGCTCTGCTGGGGCTGCATTTAGCTGCAGACTGAAGATGAGACTTTCAAAATACGAGTTTTGTTTTTCTTTAAATATGAAATATTCCTTCTAAGCCTAAGTCTGCAGCCTTTCCCACCTGAGCATCATATATTTACTTACCTGGGCATTTGGTGTGGGGAGAGAAGCTTAATCTCATTGAACTTTCACTCGCTAAAAGCAAACGTGCCTGATCGAATGTCATTGCCAATGTATCTATCCACTTCCTCTACCACCAGTGGAAGGAGACAGGCACCTTTGGAGAGGAATTCATCCCACATAACTCACACCACCTTTTCTGGGCCTAACTTTCTGGTGGGTAACTTCAACTCGGATGAAACTCATCCTGTTTACCTGAGTAGAGGCCACTTGAGGAGGTAGAAATTGCAGAATCAAGCAGTAAATACCTTCCTGAAATACTTTTCAAGGGACAGGGCCATTTCTGCTCTTCAGGTGGTTATGAAGTCATCTGGATGCCTCTTCTTGGAGCTGTGATTTAACCTGCAGCCTCAGGTCTTCCTGGCTGTTTTCTGATTACTGTGTGGTCTTGGCTAGATAGAAGTCTAGTTGGTTATAAAGTAAGGTCAATGTGTTTGATGAAATTAGCAAGTTACCGTCATGCTTCTGGTATTTTAAAGCTTGTTTACCTCCAAAAAGCCAAAGCTGGTTGCAGTAGGCCATTAAGGTGTGTGTCTAGGACACGTGAGAGGTTGGACAGAGAGGTGTACAAAGACTGGGGAGATGTGTATTAGCAACATGCTACCAAAGACAGACAAGCAGCTAAGTGGTGGGTGGTTCTTCTGAGCACCTGGATGTTTTGCTGTACCTCCCGAGTAGACAGGAGTATAAAGTTGTGGGGTCTCAGCTGCTCTCATCCAACCCACAGAGACAGTGGGGTGCACTGAGACAATTCTGGGTCCATTAGTTCCGCTGAGTCGAGGGGTTGGATTGAGATTCACCCCAGCGATGTCCTGAATTGCCTCCTTGGTGGTGGGTTCTACGTGCCCACTTGCGGAGGTGTGAAGTTGGCTTTTTGAGGTAGGAGCTGAGCATCTTCCTTGAGTTAGCTCCACGTTATTTGCAGGGCTGCCTGCAGCCATTTGCATCTCATCTTGATCACTTCAAAAGATCCCCTTCCTAATACAGCTGTGGCTTGGAGTCACGGGACTGGCATGGACCACCCTTCTTTAGGGAACCCGTCCGGGCCAAAAATCGATCACTGACAACATTAAATGCACAAACTCAAATCCCAGCTGTGGGGAAGCTGAAGACCGGTTTGACCTGGCCAGAAACTGGTGGGTGAGGGAGAGAAGCAGCAGTTTGATGACCCAAAATCACCTGCAGACTCCGGGAGCTCAGTGGGGTGGCAGAATGCCCTGACTCAAACACGCAGCCGCGTCCCTCATTGAATGGTTTTTACCTTTCTTTAAATATCGGGGTTTCGACAAGGTTCTCATGCTTTTTCTTAAGGCAAAAGTTCGTGCTTGTGAAATTGTGAAATTGATGTGTTATTTTGTATCTGTTTAAAAGAGAAAAACAAGAACAAAAATGTATTTAAAGCTAAAGAGCCGTTATTGTGCGGGGTTTTCTCTCAAACTGGTGCATACACTTTACATCAGGGACCTACTATACATAACAAAAATCAGTGATACAGTTACTGTAAAACCAGATACACACCTTTTACTGTAATAATAACTTTAAAAACCTTGCACTGTAATGGTTACTATTAAAAAAAAACAAACAAAACAAAAAAAAAAGACAAAAAAAAAAAAACAAACCTCTTGTCAGAACTGATTTTGTATCTTTGATTATATCTGAGATTTTAGCATTTTTGTATACTTACCATGTCGACGACCTCATCCTCCACCGTTGAGTTCTGTTCCCTTCCCGTCTAACGGAACGAACACGTGCATTGCTCCATGTCGATGGGCAGGGTATGGCCGTGGGAACCACCTGGGTCACACTCCCCAATCCCCAACCCCAGCTCTTCTTCAGAGAGGTGCGCCCGAACCAGCCGAGTCGAGGGACAAAAAAACCCAACCGAAACCGACAAGAACAATAAAACAACCACCACAGCCAAACCCTAAAAATAAAGACACGCCCACACCCCACACTCCTCCCCTTCCCTAAACCCATTTGGATGGTTTCCTGGTTTCAGATCCCCTTTGGAGTTCTAGCTGTTCCCCGTGGCACGACGTTTCTTTAAGTCTGGCCGGGTTGTGGCCGCGTTGGCTGTCCAGCTCCATCGCACAGCAATGCATTGCCAGTAGGTAGGAAATCCAAACCAACGAGATCACTTTGCAATCACTAAGTTTTTTGACTTTTGGGGGGGGCTCTTTTGGGGGTTTTTGTTTCGTTTGGGTTTTTTGTGGGTTTGGTTTTTTTTTTTGTTCGTTTTTTCTCTTCCCCGTTTTTAAAACGATTTGGGTTTTTTTGACCTAAGATGTATTTGGAATCAGACAGCATGGGGTTGCGATTCTTTCTATTTTTAAATACTGATACATTCTGTGTGTAAAGTCTTGTTTCTTAGCTAAGAGAATCTTAAATGTGGAGCTGAGTTCGAACCATTTATTTTTTCCTCGATGTGCTGTGATTTGGGAATTATTTTGATATAATCCTTTAATTTGGTAGAAGATTTCCCACACCTTCTCCCTCCTTCCTATCGTCATTTCATATTTTTTACAAAACTGAAAAAAAAAAAAAACAAACAAAGGAAAAAATAACCTTTTTTTCTCTCTTTAGGCTGTGTAATGTTGTGTTGTCCAGATTCTGTATAAAAATATGTATATGATGTATCTGATATTTGGCAGTGAACGGCTGCAACTTTAACCAATATAATTAACAAAGAAATGCATAATGTTGGTGTTTTAAAAAGTAAAAAAAAAAAAAAACCTAGTTAAGATGTTTGTGTAAACTTGCATGGTTTAAAATGTACTTAGTGCATTGAGAAATGTTGTTAGGGTCCTAAGTGAAAGGCTGGTTTACTTTTTGATTCTAATGGTGATTGGTTTGTTGATCAGAATATCCCCTATACTGTATGTCTTAGTTTATTTAGCATATTTATTTATTTATTACTGTTTATTTTTTTTCCTCAAGATCTAGCATAGTGTATCTATCTATGTGTAATACTGTTCCTTAAAACCAGGTTGTGGAAACTGCGTTTCGTCCGGCAAAATGATGTTTTTTGCATCACAGTTGTGATTCAGTTGCGTTCCATTTAATTTGCTGTGAAGTTCCAGGTTGGACTTTCCTTTGGGATCTTACTTGCCGGCGGGGAGATGCTAGAGGCCAGGCTGCGAAGCGCCGCTGGGACAAGGGGGGGACCCCAGTGGCTTCCTCCGGTGGGACACCAGGACACCGGCGTCAGGCCTGGCAGTCTCTGACAGCGGAGGGGTACGAGGAAGGCAGGGTTTGGTTCCTCCTGTGTGAAAGAAGGCTGGGTTTTTCCTCTCGGCAGCATGTGTTTTATCAGGATCACCAGCAGGCACCCCCTGGGGTTTCTCCCAGCTCTCCAATGGATGAATTTGGCTTTTAGTGGCAGCCAGCCAACCCTACTGAAACAATGGGGTAGCAGCAGCAGAGTGCGGACAACCAGCCCTTGCCACCAGGAGAACCACAAGGAACCTTCAGCATTGGCAATAAACTCCATGCTCCCTCCCAGAAGCACAAACCCACCGCGTTCCAGAGGAGCTGAGTCTGGCTGATGGATGTGATGAGAGCCAGGACCAAAAACGTCGATGCGGTGGAGCACATGGGCAATGGTCACCGTTCATTTTCACGTCTCCTGCCCCCACCACACCTCTTTCTTACCAGTTTTCTCCAAGCTTTGCTGCTGCTGAACCACCAGAATGGGGACGTTTCAAAGCCTCCAGCAGGAACCACACCAACACCATCAAAAGTTGCTAGCTTATTGACCATTAGTGGCTCCTGGGATTGACCTCCTTGCCCTGGTCAACGAGGGCATCTTCTTGTCTCCTAATGCCTGAAAAAATCTCCAGTGGCCTTTCCCAAAAATAAGACAGAGCTAGGCTTTGACACATAGGTCTATCCAATTTCTTTGTGTTCTTCATCCCAGAGGGTCTCAAAGGGCTTTTCCAGCGTAAGATGGTTGTATCCACACACAGCCTGTAAGTGGCAGAGCACTGTTACTCACCTGCAGCCTCCTCTGGGGTGAACCTGCCCAACGTCTGCCAGGTCACAGCAACTCTATGCAACAGTCCAGTGCGAGCGGTGCGGATCACACCTTTGGGGGAGCTTAGCAAAAATAGCATGTGCACAAATCCCAGCTAAGGCCACACTAAAACTGGGGAGGACAGGTAGATTCATTGAATTTTCCTTTTCTGGGCAGTTCCCTCTCGTCTTTCCTGTCCTTGCACAGTGTTGGGCGTTGAGCGGTCCAAGTAACCTAAACTTCTCCAGTTTGCTTTCATTAGCTCTTTCTTTTCTAAAAGCTTTTATAATATTCTTTTTGCACAGGAGAACAGTGCCCCTTCTCTGCTCCAGAAATAAAACAGCTCCATCGCTCTCTCTCTTTCCTTGCCTCTCTTCTTTAAACAAAGCTGTTGGCCAATTAACTTTCAGCCTTCTCTGATCTCCACCACTTCTTTTAAACCATGGTTATACTCTGAATTTGCTGCTTGATGTTCTAACTGGTGTTAATTTGGACAGAAATAAGCAGGCTGACATTAGGCACTGGCAGGAATCCTTGCTTGGCGTGCAGATACATGCACTGTCCCGTGGCCAAATCCTACAGCTTGATGGATGCCGGCTTGTGGCCTTGATGCTGACTGCAAATCCTGTGATTTGTTGCAGGATTGGCTGCTTCTCTGAAAAGCTGCTCGTGGTGGTCATCTCCCCAGCTTGGTAAGCTTTATTCTTGCTTTGTTCCAGATTCAGAGTTTCTCCAGTAAAACAGTGGAGATGCCCAAACACTGGCTGTCTAGCGAGAGGAGGAGATTACCTGGTTGATGTTTCATGGCATGAAGCTCAGCACATCTTTCTCTCTAAGAGAGATTCAGTCAGTCCTGAGTCCTAAGTCTTTCCATGGAAAAGCTCCTGCTGAAGTCAAGTTTTGCTTTCACAGGCTGTGGGATCAGTTCCTTCAGACCCTTCAAGGTTCTATGTGGAGCATCCTCAGCCAGAGAACATCAGTATTCAATATCTTGCAAGAGCCTTTCTTGCTTCTGAAAAGCTGGCCTTCTGTCTATCCAACATGTCTGGGAGAAAAGAGCTTTTTCCTTGACAGATGCAGTCTGGAAGTACGCTCAGGTAGTGTCATCTTGCTCCTTGGTCTATTTGCCTCTTTGTGGCCCCACATACATCAAAGGGAAGCTGGCTTTTGGAGCAGCATCCCGCAGAGGGTCAGCCTCTGATGGTTGGTCCTCCCCACCACCATCTCAAGGCCAGCATGAAAATTTTTTCATTGGAGCAATTAAACATACATCTGCTGTAAATTATGAGTCCCACAGAAATAACTGGAGCTATTCTAACATGCACCAGCCAAGGGCATGGCACAGCTGTCTACCAGCTGCGAGAAAGACATTCATCTTCTAGTTGCCTACCAAGCTTTGGCTTTCTTAATGGGAGAATGTTCTTGGGTTAGATAAAAACCCTCTTAAAAAGTATGACACTGGGCACACTGCTTCGCTCACCCTTTAACCTCACCTTCACACTAAACCATTAGAAGAATCTCTCTGATTTTCCCCTTCCTGCCCATAAGAACAAAACTTATTACCACCTTTAATTTCCATCCTTGAAGCCAAATATAAAAATATTAAAACAAACAAACAAACAAAACCAACCCAAAACTTCAAGCCCTAAACCCAGAAAACATTCAGCAAAGTCAAGGTGAGGCTGAGATTTTGCAGGCCAGAGCTGTGGAGTTATGCAGGACTTTACATGACTGTTTTATATTTCCAACGCAATAAAGAATAACCAACTTATTGTAGCAAACCTTCTGCCAGGTGCTATCTCCCAAAACCTTCTGCATGGGACAGTCTGCCCTGTGTTTTCTCCGCCCAGCAGCACTTTGCAGAATGTTGGAAGGGAAAATACCCCCTTTGCCTCTGTCCCAACAGGGGTGGATTGCAAAACTATGTGGCTTTACATGTGGTTTTTATTTTCTTCCCTTCCTTCCTTCCTTCC
>VZTM01041203.1:193312-240906 GCA_013400555.1 Jacana jacana | reverse complement strand
GTGGTTTTTTTTTTCTTCCCTTCCTTCCTTCCTTCCTTCCTTCCTTCCTTCCTTCCTTCCTTCCTTTATCTCTTTCTCTCCCTCTTGCTTTTCTTTCCCTTTTCTTTCCTTCTTTCCTTTTAACTCTTTCTCTTTCCTCCTCTTTTAGTCTCTCTCTCTCTTTCTTTGTCTTTCTCTCCTTATTTCCTTACCTCCTTTTTTCTTGTGAGATGAGAAGGTAGAAGCTTCACTGGAAGCCACAAGAATTGTGAAAGCAAATCCCTTTGGTGTTTGCATCATGATTTTGACGTTCAGTTGAGGGTGTTCTTGTGGAGAGTCCACAGATGTCTCTCCGGAGATACCTTCTGGTTGTGCTTCTGTTCATATCTTCCCCCCTACAACTTGGTTTCTTACCTCTTCTGGATTATCTCTTTCATTGCCCAGTGTCCTTTCTTGACCTTTAAAAAGATCAACCCTAGAATTCAACAAGACAAATGAATGTTGATACCATTTCCCAGGAGCTCTTTGCTCTCTCTCCCACCTTCCAGCAGCCAGCCACATGTCTTCTTTTTTCAGAGAGGAAATACTACTCAGAGAACCAGACTGGCATCAAGGATCCCTGGGTCCATGTCTTAGCTTTTCCTCTCACTTGCTTTCTGTCTATGTGTGCCTCAACTTACCCACCCAGGTATAATAGTATCTACCTCCCGGGGGTGTTGTGAGGCTCTGTTACTGAGATCCTTCTCTGGAAGGTGGGGTAGAAATGCCCCCAGTTCATAGATTAACACGTCCGTGTTCCCTGTACAAACTCTTTCTTGAGACGTCAGTGTAGGCAGAAGTCAACATTGTTATGAGTGACTTTTATTCATTGCTTTCATCTGGTGCCAAGGTTTGGGGTATTTACAACGACTCCCTGCAGGGAAGGCTGGACATGACGTGTGGAGGAGATCAGATATTGGGAAGATAGATCAGATATCTATATTGATCAGATATTGGGAAGCTCTGCTCTTATTCCTGAGGCAGCTGAAATTACCGACACAACCACGGATGAAGAGGTTTTTGCCCTACTGTCCCAAGACTCCAACAACCCCCTAATCCATCTCTTGGCCACCATGAACACTCAGTCTTTGGAATGCAAAGTCTCCCTGGGCAAGCAAGCAAGTGCACGTTTTGGCTGTGAGATGCTCGTGCTTTCTGTGACACAGTCCAGCCTGTCCCGCAGCACCATAGGAACACCCAAGGAAATGTTTGATGGATGCTATTTGAAAGGATGTGCAGAAAAAAAAAAAAGTCATTTTTAAATCATTTCTCTGCTTCGTTAGGAGCTCAGCACCTTGGTGCACAGAGACAGACTCTCCTTGCCCATACCCGTTTCAGCCAATGCATTGGGGCTCTAGCAGAACAGGCTTTATTACATGGGACTGGTGGAGCCAAAAACCTTGTCACATTCTTAGCTTAGCTCATAGTCAGAAAAGAATGCCATTTCACCCCAAGCTTCATCTTAACCAGAATGAACAGTTAGCAGAATGAAAGGTGTCCAAGTGCAGGGACTTCTGATGCTTCCTTTAAGAAAGCCCATAATCCAAGAACATCCATTGAGGCAGGCTTTTGAACGCTACAAGAAGTTTGGATTAGGGCACAAAATTGTTCAAAAAACAAAAACCAAACCCAAAAAATCAAACACAAACCAAGAAAAAAGTGGAAATTACTCTCCCAGAGATGGAAAAGAAGCCCACAAAGGACCCTTCTTGTGCACCACACGAATTGGTTTAAAGGAAAACAGTAGGATGAAGAATCTCCTTTCACCCACCCTGGTACATGGAAATTCTTGGAGCAGCTTCGAGTGGGTCCCCCTCACTGGAAAGCAGCACTCAGAGAGCTTCTGCTTTGTTCACCTTTGCAAACTGAGTCACAAACTCAAAAACACAAGAGGGGAGACCTTTAGCTAAGGTGAATGCAGTTTTCTGCACAGGGGAGTTGGATAGGAAAGAACAGATCCATCCCTTAAGAATTTTTGTGAGTTTGTTTTGCCAACCCACATGGAAACCCCAAGGCTAACAGCAAACATGAAGCAAAAATATGCAAAACAATGCATATGCCAACAAAAACAGTTTGGGTGTCTTGGAGAGGGATTGTTTTCATCTTTTCCCATTTGCATCCTCCTTTATATCACCCTGTGTTTTGAAATGGGAAGCTGTTCTGAAAGAAAAATTTAAAAAAAAAAAAAAAAAAAAGGAATGAAAATGTCAAAGATGACATCCAACAGCCTCAAATCACATATCACATCCTTCCTTCCCCCATGGCTCAACAGGAAACAGCTTGAAGCTGGCATTTTCCAAGAAGTTTTAATTGTGATGCACTGGGTTGGTTTTTTTTTTCTGTGGGGGCGGGGAGAGGCATCAGGGGAAAGAAAGCTATATTCCCAAACAACACCCTTCACATCCCTTGACCCTTTAGCCCACACGTCCCAAACCTTTACAAGGCTCTCTTTGGAATGGGATTGGCTCTCTTTGGAATGGGAGCCCTGCACCGGCAGCAACACTCAGAGCATTGCGAAGAGCTTGTGACAGCGGGTCCTCCCTCGCAGGGTGGGAACAACCCGGTACCCCAGAGGAGTTAGTCCCCATCAGCCCGTGGAGCACCAAGGAGAACCACCTCAAGCCCTGCCTGCCCTTCAAGTGAGCCAGGATTGGGCTGCACAGCCTTTCTGAGGTGATAAAGTCTTCTACTGCCTCGAAAACAACCCAACAAAGGAAATCCACTCTTCGGTTTATGCAGTTTAACTTGCTGGGAGGAATACAACCCACTGGAGCAGTACCAGGGATGGAGAAGTTTTATCCAGAGGTTGGCAGGAAGAGTCTTTTTAATATAATTTTTAATGTAAGCACGTTTCTTGCTTTTTGGAAACTTCCTGGAAATCTGGAAAAAGTCACCACTACCCAAGAGGGAAGTCCACGCTCTCCCGTCTCGCCCCAACAAACAGCCCATCCATTGCCCCAGAACGATAAGCACATGGCAGAGGTTAGAGGGACCACAAGCAGCCCCACGGCTACAGCCACAAAGAAACAAGCACACTGTTGAGACTAAAGCACACGAAGAAGCCTGCTCCACGATCCTGATAAAACCCCCTGCCTTGGGAGTGAATTCCCCTCCGCCTCTTCCCAAAAGGTCCCGAACCCACGCTCCCACTCCCCCTTCGCTCCCTTCCCGCGCTGCGATTTCTCCTCTAGGCATCACCCCCCCTCGCCCAGCCCAGGCTCACACCAGTATATTCTGCTCTAACCCAGCTCTCGCCTTCACCGCCAACGAGAACCCAGTCTCTGCAGAAGGTCCCCGTGTGCCAAGGGGTGGTTTTCCCGGGGAGCACGAATGGGGAACACCCTTGGGAGCCACGGGGGAGCCTGAAGTGACCCCGTGCCAGCAAACAGCTCTCTACGTTCGGTGCGTGCCGGCAGATCTTTGCAGAAGAAGCTGACCAGCTGGCTGATCCTGGCAAAAAAAAAAAATAATAATAATTTAAAAAAAAAAAAATTATATATATAAATAAATTTTAAAAAGAATTAAAAAAAGAAAGCTGGTTTTTATTAGACCTGGCCGAAACGGCTGGAGTTTTGCATCAGGTCTGGGCTTGTGCACTCGCCTCTTCCCTGTCCCATTCGTACGCTTTGATTTCCGAGCTGGTTTTTGGTTTGGGTTTTTTTGGGTGGTTTGGGGGGTTGGTTTTTTTTTGGTTGTTTTTTTGTTTTGCACTGTCGGGAATTTTTTAAACCTTGTTAATTGTAGTCAGCTGCATAATGTTTGTTAGGCCTCTCCACCAAGCTCTTTAAATGAACGTCAGTGGCTGTCTTCCCTTGGACAATAATGAATGTATATATCGTAAGTGCAGACTATACAGAAAAGTGGCTAAGTCAAGGATCAGAGGGTTTTGTAAAGCCTGTTTATTTTTTTAAATGAGTTTGAGCATTTATATTTTACCACCATTTACGTGGTTTTGGGGAACCCAGATTGTGTCAAGATCTCATGCCAAAACAAGCCAAAAGTTGTTTGATTTCAACCTTTTCTTCCATGAACCATATTTTAAAAGATACTTTGTCATTTTAAGTGTTTTATTGAAACATGTACTGATGAAAAAAAAAAACAAACAAAATGTCATCTTGACAAAAGATTTATACATGAATCAGAAAGTATTTATTTCAATTTTGTACCTTTCCATTTTAATACATTATAATGTATTGACTCAACTGAGATAATATAAACAGTTCATTTTAATAACATGTTTCCAGCGTGCTGTGTCTTTTTGTTGTCTCTTTTTATTCTTTCCTTTCTACTCCGTGCTGCACACGCAGCCTACGAAACCCAAAGCAGAGGTGCAACATTTCAGCTCACAGCAATCCTGAGTTTCTTCTAAACCAGAGCAAAAGTTTGGTCTGGGAAAACCCAATGGACACTGGGTCAAACCACAAGGTGGGGAAGCCCTGTACCACGCTCACTGTAGCCTCACCTGTTCTTTCAGGGGCAGAAAGACACTTCTAGCAGAAGGGAGATGGACCACTCCTTCCCTGCCCCCTGCTATAGTCAAGGACATGCCACTGATCACAGGACTGGAGGCACACTGACCTGTGTGCTGCAGCACCGGTTGTGGTTTGGGTTGGGAGCTACCAAACCACTCTCCTGGGCTTGGGTAATCAACTTGGAGATGCAGAGAGGATCTCCTCTTACCCCTCCGTGCTCTCAGCTGCCTGCTTGCGTCAGGAGTGATGAGATTCCTGCACTTCCCTGTGTACAATGGGCAAACACTTTAGCAAGGGGGTCTTTGAGGCTGGGATGGGGAGGAGAAGGGAGAGAAGAGGGGGAGGATGTAGAGATGAGGCCACAGAGATCCTGGAACAGTGGGAGAAGCGGTGGAGAGCTAGGGGAAGAGATGCTGAAAAAAAACCAGCCAGGACACTTTTGAAGGTGGGAAGGGAGGTGGATATAAATGCCATGGGGTTTTAACCCACAGCAGGGTCAGAGCAGAGCAGCAATCCTGGAAAGACCATCTATCACCTAGAAGGGCAGGGAAAAAAGACAAGTGAAGAAATTGCTTTACACAGCTATATCCCCTCCTAATCCCCATCCCAGGACATCCCTCTCACAACAGAGACTCCCCACTCCCTTTCATCAGCCTGCCAAGTTCCCTTTTAACGCTTTCCTCAGTACTTTTCCCTGGTTTGCTACTGACAAAACAACTTCTGGAGAGGACAACTTCAGCTCAGTCTCTAACCTGACCTTTTTTTGTGCTGTTGCTCATCTGCCTGCAGAGCGGACTCCTGCCACGTTCTAGCACCAGGTAGGTAACAGTTGCCTCCACCGAGACCAGCTTTTCATGTGAATTTTCCAGAGATTTGCCCAGTATTTGGTTCCATAGGAAGGACCATGCTGACAATTGGCCAATATGGACAACAGCTTCCCAGAGCCTGAGCCTAGAGAAGTGTAGTAGGACTGGTGCAGCTGGTAAGTCTAAATGATGCACACATCCTCTACCGTGCCCAGTTTGGAGGGACACCTTTGTGTAGACAATCCTGTGGTCCAGACCTTGATTATGTTACAAATGTGTGATTCAGCCACATCTGTAGAAAAGGGTTTAAATCTAGTTGTCCCTGGGAACATGGACACTGCCATAACCGAAGCTTCATGGATGTCTCTTTAGGTGGACGCATGGTTCCTTCTTCAACACATCTTTCTATTGAAGACACACCTGGATTTCATGTGCTGGGACAGGTTCTGAGCACTTCAAAAGCTGTTACTGTCACTTCCCACCCTGTTTTCCCTTCATTTTTCATTCCTTGCTGCTCATCTTACCATGGGCTTCCTGGGGCAATCCCTTTCTTCCAAGCTGTGGAAAAGGGAAGGGTAGGAAGTTGGATGAATTGTAGTGGTGTCCAACAGACCAAGGCAGCTCCTGGCATTCCCCAGTCGATGACAGTGGTGAGATCACAGGACACAGTCGCAAGTGTAGAAGAGAAAAAGGAAAAGCAATGTGTAATTAAAGAGCTAATGAGCCCATGTTGGCTATTTTTAGTTCTCTCTTCTTTTCCAGTGGTTGCTCAGACAGCCCCGAAATGACAGTACTGGGTCAGCCTTGAAAGCGCAGCTACACTTTGAAAAGTGAGCAATGTCCTTGTGGGTTTCCCTCTTTCTTTCTGTTCAAAAGCCCTAAATCTAATTTGCTGTGTTTACAAAGCTGAACCCTGCTGAGACTGGGGGGAGCAGCGCTGGCTCTGAAATCTTCAGAAGTAACCTCGATCCTGCCACGAGAACTTCCCAGACAACCAAGTCTAATGAATAAAAAAGGGCCATAAACTGGATGCATTAAAACCATTTAAAAACTGTTGCAGATCTATTTGTGAGGTGGGTTTTTTTCAGTCCTGACCCACGTTTGCTGGATTTTGACAAGTCCTCGGCATACAATTTCTTATGAATAATATATCAAACACGCTCTGCTGGGCCTGGCATAGCCTCCTCCTCATGGAAAGTGATGAACTTCCCTTGCAATCATTTGCAAATCCATAAGTATTTGATATCTGGGGCAAGAATTCTTTCTCATTTCAGCAGTTTCATACGTATCACAGAATCACAGAATATCAGGGGTTGGAAGGGACCTTGAAAGCTCCTCCAGTCCAATCCCCCTGCTGGAGCAGGAACACCCAGAGCAGGTCACACAGGAACGCCTCCAGGCGGGTTTGGAATGTCTCCAGAGAAGGAGAATCCACAACCTCCCTGGGCAGCCCCTGCCAGGGTTCCCTCACCCTCACTGTGAAGAAGTTTTTCCTCATATTTAACTGGAATCTCCTCTGTTCCAGCTTGCACCCATTGCCCCTTGTCCTGTCATTGGATGTCACTGAGAAGAGCCTGGCTCCATCCTCCTGACACTCACCCTTCCCATATTTATAACCATTAATGAGGTCACCCCTCAGTCACTTCTTCTCCAAGCTAAAGAGACCCAGCTCCCTCACTCTTTCCTCGTATGGGAGGTGCTCCACTCCCTTAACCATCTCTGTTGCTCTGCAATGGACTCTCTCTCCAGTTCCCTGTCCCTGAACTGAGGGGCCCAGACCTGGACACAATATTCCAGATGTGGTCTCACCAGGGCAGAGTAGAGGGGGAGGAGAACCTCTCTCCACCTACTAACCTACTAACCACCCCCCTTCTGATACACCACAGGATGTCATTGGCCTTCTTGGCCATGAGGGCCCAGTGCTGGCTCATAGTCATCCTGCTGCCGACCAGAACCCCCAGGTCCCTTTCCCCTATGCTGCTCTCCAAATATATATATAAACCTATATTATTATTATTTTATAAATATATATATAAACCTATATTATTATTATTAATGTATGTTTAGTGGGTCCTGTTGAGCTGAGCCACTGGAGTGGCTTATGTACTGCTCACCTCCTCCTTTTCCAGCTGCCTGACCAGAGGCGCGATCCTTGTACCTACAAAAGCATCCTTTGCTTCTTATCTCATGGATGTGGTGAGTAACTCTCGAGCCTGACTGGCAACAAATGCCTTGTGCAAATGAAATTTGCTGCTTCTCATAGAATGACAGTGGAAGGGAATTAATTTCAAAAAATCCAAACGAGCATCTGCAGGAAATCCTTTCTTTTTTCCCCCTTCTCTTTCCCCATCTCATTTTGAACAAAGCAAGCGAGCGCTTCCTAGGATTAAACGGGGCCACTTCAATTGGCAGAAGAGTAAACTGCACTTTATGGAGGAGTAAATAGCACAGGGTTGGTTTTGTGGTTAAGACACTGTGTCGGACCTGAGGAAAGATGAGCTCTGAGAATGAATTCTGAACTGATTCATAAAGCGGTCGACGTGGAGAACGGGGTGAACTGGAGGGTTAGTAGGTCGCAAGAGGTTCTCTTCCCCCTCTAACTCTGCCCTGGTGAGACCCCATCTGGAATATGGTGTCCAGTTCTGGGCCCCTCAGTTCAAGAGGGACAGGGAACTGCTGGAGAGAGTCCAGGGCAGGGCTACCAAGATGATGAAGGGAGTGAAGCATCTTCCATACAAAGAAAGGCTGAGGGACCTGGGTCTCTTGAGCTTGGAGAAGAGAAGACTGAGGGGTGACCTTATTAATGTTTATAAATACGGAAAGGGTGAGTGTCAGGAGGATGGAGCCAGGCTCTTCTCATTGTCCAATGATAGGACAAGGGGTAATGGATGCAAGCTGGGACAGAGGAGGTTCCACTTAAATACAAGGAGAAACCTCTTCACAGTGAGGGTGAGGGAACACTGGCAGGGGCTGCCCAGGGAGGTGGTGGAGTCTCCTTCTCTGGAGACATCCCAAACCCGCCTGGAGGCGTTCCTGTGTGACCTGCTCTGGGTGTTCCTGCTCCAACAGGAGGATTGGACTAGATGATCTTCCAAGGTCCCTTCCAATCCCTGATATTCTGTGATTCTGTGATTCTGTGATCACTTAGCCCCTCTCTTGGTTCTGTGGTCAGGTCAAACAGTCCATCCACGAGAAAAAAAGGCAATCCCTCCACCCCTTAGGAGTCCCAGGTGTTCTTGCTACCCAGTGTAGCCTCCAAAATGCTAAATTATATTGATTTCTGTCTGTCCAGGGGTCAGTGGACAAGGAAACCAACTGCTTGCCCTCATCCTTACCAGCCTACGCTGGAGCTCCTCTGTGCTTTTCATTTCTGGACAAAACAAGTCCAGTTCCTCCAAGCTCTTAATAGAATCATAGAGTGGTTTGGGTTAGAAGGGATCTTAAAGATCATCAAGCTCCAACCTCCCCCTTCCTCAGACTTTCTTTTCTAATCATCTAATGGTTGTGTCCCTTGCCCTCTTCTCTGCTCCTTATCTGGTTCATCCCAAATTTCCTGAAGTGCAGTGGCCAGATAAGGGCATGGTATAACAGCTGTGGCTTTTCCACCTCCAAGACAAGGAGCAATTACCCTCTCTCATCACTGATGCTGTGGTACCAAAAGAAAACTGTCCTTTTGAACCAGCATTTTACTAAGGTTCTTCCCTCAGTAGTTATGGTTTAACAATGTTCTTTCCTCCTTTTTGATTCCCTCTCAGTGTTGGTGCCTTCCTGTCATTCCTATTTTCCCTACTTGTGATATTTCCCAGTTAGAGTCACCTTACTGCTTGCCACCTCATCTTTTTTTACCATACTCCCCCACTTCGAAGTGATCGGTTGAGTTTTGGTCTGTCTGGGTCTGCACATGGGTCAGAAGGAAGGTCAGTAGCATCCAACCCTTTAACACACTGTTTTTAAGTATCTACATCAGAAATGGAAGGCATTTGCTCCTTGAGTTGTACATCATAGCCGTGCCTCAGTTTCCCCATTCTACAAAACATTGCTGCTCTTTCATCTGTTTGGCATGGCTGACACGCTGGAGGGGAGGGATGTCATACAGAAGCACCTGGACACACTTGGGAGCTGGGTCCAAGCGAACTTCATGAAGCTCAACCAGACTGAGTGCATGTCGGTCCAGGCAATCCCAAGCACAAACACAAGGCTGAGTGTAGAATGGATGGAGAGCAGCCCTGACGAGAAGGACTTGGGGGTGTTGGTGGGTGAGAAGCTCAAGACAAGCTGGCAAAGCGCACTGGCAGCCCAGAAAGCCCCCCACACCCTGGGCTGCATCCCCAGCAGTGTGGCCAGTAGGGCCAGGGCAGGGATTCTGCCCCTCTGCTCTGCTCTGGGGAGACACCTCCCAGTGCTGCCTCCAGCTCTGGGGCCTCAGCACAGGAGAGACATGGAGCTGTTGGAGCGGGGCCAGAGGAGGCCACAGAGATGCTGGGAGGACTGAAGCCCCTCTGCTGTGAGGACAGGCTGAGAGAGTTGGGGGAGTTCAGCCTGGAGAAGAGAAGGCTCCAGGGAGACCTTAGAGCCCCTTCCAGTCCCTAAAAGGGTTCCAGGAAAGCTGGAGAGGGACTCTAGATCAGGGAGGGGAGCCCTAGGACAAGGGGGAAAGGTTTGACGCTGAGAGAGGGGAGATGGAGCTGAGATGTGGGGAAGAACTTCTTTGGAGTGAGGGTGGTGAGAGCCTGGCCCAGGTTGCCCAGAGAAGCTGTGGCTGCCCCATCCCTGGAGGGGTTCAAGGCCAGGCTGAATGGGGCTTGAAGCAACCTGGTCTGGTGGGTGGTGTCCCTGCCCAGGGCAGGGGGTGGAACCGGATGATCTTTAATGTCCTTTCCAACCTGATCCATTCTATGATTCTATGATCTGCTCCCTACATCCTCTCTCATTTTGGATAACAAACTGCTTAACACAGGACTTCAGTCTCACACCCCCACGAAGCCCTGGCTGATGAAATAACAACAACAACAACAGCAATAATAATAAAAATGCCCTGAGCTCATGGCATAGAGGGGAAATCATCTGGATTCCTCTCTGCTGCCTCTTTTGCCCACGCTCCCTCCAGTGTTCCCTGCCAGGCACCGCTGCCAGGCTGCCGCCGAGCTCTTCGCCGCCGGCCGCGTTTCTAGGAACATCACCCCTTTTGCCTTGAGCCTGTTCCTGCTCCTCGCCTGCCCCAGTAGCTGTTCTTTGAACCCCTCATCTCCCGGCTGCGGGCGCTCATTCCGACATCTTTTGCTCGGTTGGGTCAGCCGTCGTTAATCTCTGGCTCCCTGCCTGGCGCTCGATGGGCGGCCTCTCCGCTCCGCTAATGCAGCTTCCTACCAGAGCTCACCTCAAATCCGCCCGTTCCCTCGAATCAGCGTCCTAAATCAAACCTGTCTTCTCCTTTTAAGGTCTCCAGGGCAGTCCTTGTCCCTAGCGCTTCCATCACGCCGCTCCCAGGACTCGCTCAATAAGCATTTCCAGCCTGGCTTCAGGCCATGATCACACAACAGAGGCTGATTTGCCTCACAAATGACCTGTTGCACAGCCAGGACTCACCTTCTATTTCTTTACTTGCTTTTCTCCTCCACTCTCCTCCCCCACCTCACCCCCCTCCCACTTCTCCTCTTTTCTTTTCCCAGTCACCTCTCCTCTTCCTCTTCACGTCTCTCTACTTAAGAGTAGATTAGAGTATTAAGAGTAGATTGGATGTGGTGTTGAGGGATCTGGTGTAGGGGAGAACTTGTAGAGTGGGGCTGATGATTGGACTTGATGATCCCAAGGGTCTTTTCCAACCTAAATGATTCTATGATTCTATGATTCTATGATTCTACTTCATTGGGGATTCAAAATGAGGCACAGTGAGAGAAAAATGAGTGGCTTTGACTCATCCTGGTTCTTCTCCATTTGTACCTGGGGGCAACGCATTCAGATCACAGACTGATACGGGGTTAGAAAGGACAGGGACCTCTAGAGATCATCTAGTCCACCCCCCTGCTAAAGCAGGTTGCACAGGAACTTGTCCAGGCAGGTTTTGAACATCTCCAGAGATGGAGACTCCACCACCTCTCTGGGCAGCAGATCTAGACATTTCTCACAGCCGTCTCGCATTAGGTGACCCTACCCCCACCTATGAGTGCCTGGCTTCCCATCAACTCCAAAGGGCTTATATAATAACTTCACAGATCCCATCCCAGGGTTCTCAGGTGGCAAGAGACTGGTGTAGAGCTCTCTGTGGCATTAGCCCATTCGCTGGTACTCGTGGATGCCCTTTTCCAGGCTGTAGGAGCTGCTCAGTAGCTGGGAAATGTCTCTCCCCCCTCCCTTCCATGGGTCTTCTCTGGGTGGAATAGGGCCAGCAAGGTGGGTAACAGCCTCAGATTCGATTTTCTCTGTATTGTTGGCTCTCTTCATCCTGTCTGGATCTTCTCCCAAAGACCCAGGTATTTCAACCTGTGAGTGGCATCACAGGGATTCCCCAAAGCCTGTGGGGACTCTGGAGATGACACGGTGACAGCACAGCACGGGGCTGCAGCCACCGTGCGATCGATAACCAAGTGCCAGGAGGAAAATACACCCTGCTCAGATCTCTGAGCCCTAACTGATCTCTGCTGTGCTGGCTGTCGGGAAACACCTCTTTTCAAGCAAGACCCTGGGGAGGAACCGCTGGAGAACTCAGCACGTAATTCCCACCAGGCATCTTATCTTGATCACTTCATCTTTCAGAGAAGGAGCTACATTTCAACCACTCCAGGCACACTGGAAATAGGATTTCAGGGTATTCTCTTAGAAGGCAATAATCACCCACACCAGCTGTTCTTTCTCTTGGAAGAAAACATATCTCCAAACATATATGCATACATATATTTGTTCTGTCCTGTGACACCAGCCTTTACACGGGGATGTAGTTGTGAAATGCAGTAGTTGCCCCTGGATGGAACTTTTCCCTTTAGTATTACCTCATTTCACTGCCCCTGTGCATATTCATGGACTTAAACCTTTTTAGGATCAACACCTCACACTACTAAATTTGCAAGAACCGTGTCTACATCCACGTAGGATCATTTGGCCCCTGAACCTACTGTGAAGCAAATACAGTCAGCAATAACTAAAGCAGGTATGATCTCACTTGTGCTCTGAGCCAGGATTCTGTGTAAGCAGGGGAGTAAGATTGGGAAGTAGAAGCCCCCTGGTGCAGCCGAATACAAAGTCTCAAAACCCAGCACGAAACAAACCCCGACCTCAGGAAACAAACCTCAACCTCCAGGCGTCCTTTAACCCAAACGACTCCCAGACTTTCACCTTCAGCGATGCCTTCATAGCGCAGCAAAGCTGACTCAAAGGCGTGAAATGCTGCTACCTATTGGAGGGAGAAAATATGACACCCAGCTCTCAGCGGGAGAACTTCACCCCTCTCCAGAGTCAAAAATGGAAGGAGAATTTGGCTGGTGTGAAAGGGCTCACGCAAGTGACCGTTCGGACACGTGATGCATGGAAGATGCTACAATTTAATTGAAGTAAAAGGGATCTCAGAGGGATATTAGAAATAGCAGGAAGACATTTCTCAGTATGAGGGTGATGAAAGCTCCCTCACCACCAGGTTGGTTGCACAGAGAAGCTGTGGCTGCCCCATCCCTGGAGGGGATCAAGATCACGCCTGGATGGGGTTTTGAGCAACCTGGACTGGTGGGAGGTGTCCCTGCCCAGAGCAGGGGGGTTGAAACTCAGTGATCTTTAAAGTCCTTTCTAACTCTAACCATTCTATGATAATTCATAGAATTATTACTGCCAGGAGGAGTAGTTTGTTCAGGAGACACAGGTAGAAGGATGATGGAGGGGAGGATACGTTACCTTCTATTTTGGATCCAGGCAACAGGCAAAGAGCTGAGAATCCCTGGGTGGGGATGAAAGGGGAGGAGGCTCCCAGTGTGTGATCCATGACCACTAGAGAGCAGGCAGGGTGTCAGATCTAGAACCAGCAGAAGCACAGAGCTAGTGGTGACACCAGAGTTCCTCTGGCCTCTCCTCCCTTAGGAAGAGAGTGTGGCTGCTGAGATTCAACTAGAACTATTCAGAGTATCCTCTGGGTATCTAAACTCCCTCTGATTTAGAAGACCAGGCCACCAGGAATTCAGGTTACAGGCCCACTTTGCAAGCAGTTAAGGGAGGTGAGGTGAACCCTGTCCTGGCGTGTCAAAGCAGGTCTCTGGGGTGTATGATTTTTGTGAGGAGAGGAAAAAAGAAACAGCAAGAAGGGTTTTCTAAGATTACAGAAAAATATGGGGTTGGAAGAGGGGACTCTGGAGGTCATCTAGTCCAACGCCCTGCCAGAGCAGTTCTTCCTAGAGCAGGTTGCACAGGAACTTGTCCAGGGGGATTTGGAATGTCTCCAGAGACAGAGACTCCCCCACCTCTCTGGGCAGCCTCTGCCAGGTCTCTGCCACCCTCATAGTGAAGAAATTCCTCCTCGGGTTTAGATAGAACTTGTTATGTACAAGTTTGTGCCCATGTCCTCTGGTTGATTCTGATCTTCAGGGATTTCCTCCTGGAAGAAAATATTAAGTGAAAGTTTGAAAACTACTATATACTTGGTTATTTCCTGGTGCAAATGACGGTTCCTCTTCCTAAGGCAGGAATGTAGAAAAGCCAAAAGAACATTGACAGATTGCAGGTAGACCTCAGAGAATGACCAGGCACTCTCTTAGAAGCCTGGTTTTTGATTTAAAGACAATCATTCCTCAACCTACCACTAATAAGCACCTCAGTGCATCACACCCAGCTGCAAGCCAGGAGATCAGAAGAAGATGCACATAAAGACAGACAGTATGAGCATGAGAGACAACATAAAGAAAGTCGAGGCGCTGATTGAGATACACCTGCAGCTGCCAGGCTTTACATTGTGCAGAAGACACAAGGGAAAGACCAAAGGCTGGGCTGATCCACCACACAGCAGAGGGAGCAGGGTGAGATTGCGTCATTACATGCAATCAATTGGCTAATACAATTAATTGAGAGAGGCAAAGGAGAAAGATTTCTCTCTTAGGTAGTGAAGGATCAGGAAACTTTATTATTAAGCCTGAGAAAGGGAGGTAGGGAGGTGATTGTCCCCCTGTACTCAGCACTGGTGAGACCACACCTTGAGTATTGTGTCCAGTTCTGGGCACCTCAGCACAAGAGAGATATCGAGGTGCTGGAGCAAGTGCAGAGGAGGGCAACAAAGCTGGTGAGAGGCCTGGAGAACAAGGCTTATGAGGATCGATTGAGGGAGTTGGGGTTGTTTAGTTTGAGGAAGAGGAGGCTGAGGGGAGACCTCATCACTCTCTACAACTGCTTGAAAGGGCACTGTAGGGAGGTTGGTGCTGGTCTCTTCTCACGGGCAATGAGCGACAGGACAAGAGGGAATGGCTGCAAGCTGCAGCAGGGTAGGTTTAGGCTGGATATTAGGAAGAAGTTTTTCACGGAGAGAGTGGTCAGTCAGTGGAATCAGCTGCCCAGNAAAAAAACCAGTTGTTATTTCTGTTTTCTTTGCCTATAAAGTCTTCAGCACAGCAGTCTCATAAGCAAATAGGGACACGTAACCTAAATCAAAAGGCACAGGCCCAAAGCAGTCTGAGAAGCTGAACTGTGGGAGCTGTGATCCAGTTGTCACCCAACTGGAAGGAGAAAGAGCAGTGGGCAATCTGGGGGCTGGTAAGCCTCGTTAATGGCCTGGCTTAGGGTATCAAGTTCACTTACGAGCCTTGTGAGTGATTCCAAGCTGGGAAACAGCAGACACTGAAGGTGCACAACTCGGAACAACGCCACAAAACAGAGTCAGAGAATCATTCTGGCTGGAAGGGACCCTTGGGATCATTGAGTCCAACCATCAGCCCTACTCTACAAGTTCTCCCCTACACCAGATCCCTCAACACCACATCCAATCTATTCTTAAACACAGCCAGGGATGGGGGCTCCACCACCTCCCTGGGCAGCCAGGCTCTGACCACTCTTGCTGGGAAGAATTCTTTCCTATTGTCCAGCCTAAACCTCTCCTGCTGCCGCTTGCAGCCATTCCCTCTCCTTCTATCGCTCATTGCCCGTGAGAAGAGACCAGCGCCAACCTCTCTGCAATGCCCTTTCAAGCAGTTGTAGAGAGGGATGAGGTCTCCCCTCAGCCTCCTGTTCCGCAAACTAAACATGCTCAGCCGCTTGTCAACCAACAGAAACATAGAATTATCGATACGGTAAGGGCAAAAGACAGAAAAACCTCTTTATTTTTAACCACACAGCCCGAGGCTTTAGCGAGCGCTATTCAATTTATCCCATCCCCCCGCAAGAGACCGGGCTCAGCCTATGGAGGCGGTAAACCGCCCCGAATTCCGCTTGTGAGGACGGTAAACGGCCATGAGGGTTCCCTTCCACCCGCTCGGAGCGGCTTTAAAGGCTTTAGCAGCACCGAGTCAGCCCTGAACCGTCCGGCAGGAGCTGCCACACACCCCAGCCGAGGCCACCGCTCTCGGAGGAAAGACCGGCCGCTGCATCCCCTCTCGGCTGCCCGCAGAAATGCCTGTCCAATATCCGCCTGGAAATGTGCAAAAATAGCTCATATACCAACTGACACGTCTATTGAGATCTTAACTAGAATTTTGGAGGTTCACGCCCTCCATTTCGGCCAGGGCGATCGTCGCGCTCGCCTGCTTCGAGACTTTTTTAATCAGGCATATTTTATGCCTCCCCCTTTTGTTGCGCCCGAGCTGAGAAAAGCCCCCCCTTCAGTGATAGGAGCACGGCAGCTTTTCCTTGCTGAGCGCCGGGGAAGGAGGAGGACCCGTCCCAAGATGGCGATGCTGGCGGAGCGTGAGTGCAGCTTCCCGCGGCGAGGACCTGCGATGGCGGGGCTCGGGGCGACCTTTTGAGAGCTGGGGTGGGGGCTGTTGGGGAAGAGCCGTTATCTTAGGGGGCGGCTTCAGGCCTTCTCTGCCGAGCCTCTCGAAGGTGGCGGGCAGGACGCTGGCGGCTCCCCCGCAGGCGGGGTGCAACGGGGCTTGTGGGGTTTTGTGACTTCCTAGGGCGGGGGGACGCTCAGGAGGTTGGCGGAGGTGACCTGCAGGTGCCAGGAGGGACGATATTTCCTTTCGGCGCCTCAGTACTATCTTTGCGGCCGCGTATTAGAGGGTAGAGACTGCGAGGCCTTGGGGGGCAGGGTTTGTGCGTGGGGTGCCGGGGCTGTGGGGCAGCCTGGGGGGACTCGGGGCAGCCGTGTGGTTGTGGGCACTGGCCTTTTATTAGCCCCCAGGGTTAGTAGATGGAGCTTAGCTCGCCCTCTTCTCTGTTCAGAGAGCTCTGAGATCAGCTAAATCCTGGGTTGGGAAAGGTGATGGTAGAATGTAAGGGAATTTAGGCAGGTGCTTCAGAAAAGGATGTTTTAGACTTTTTGTGTAAGGGTATTTCTGAGAGAATCATCTTCGAAGGTTTTATTATATGCAGCCTGATAATTTTGATTTACCTTTTCCTGATACTGGAATCAAGCAGAGCTTCAGTCTAATCTCTGAAGTGATTGAGGACTTCAGCTCCCCATATATAAAAGAATTGACTAAACCATTGAATGAATATCCCATCTGATAACTCCTTCCTGGGTAAAGCTCTTCAGTTCAGGGGACAGAACTCCCTTGGGGCTGGCCAAAGCGGGAACAAAAAAATTCTACTGCTTTCTGTTCCAAGTTAAAGATGCATTTCTGTAAAGCAGCTTTTGCTAGTAACTGTAAAACTGTATAAAAGCATTAAACTTCTCGCCTGTGGATTTTGATGTAAGAGGACTAGTATATTTGTGTATGATTATTGTTAGTTTCCTTAGGTGCTTTCAGTGGCCTTGCTGCTGCCCAGGTTTAATGAATTTGTTTGCTTGGCTGCAGGAAAGGTGGATCTAAGCATAATGCCTGACTGGAAAATATGGTTTCTAGTGGGAAATGCAGATGTGAATTGAGAAAATAGCCTTTACCTACATGATGTTGTAGTTATTTTAGATATAAACTTTGTTTGTACTACTTATTTAAATTGTTAATGATTTTAATTGAACACTGTGCATTTCAATAATCTTTTTAGATTAGATACTAAAACCAAATTCTTTGGTGTGAGGCTGGTGAGAACCTGGCCCAGGTTGCCCAGAGAATTCCCATCCCTGGAGGGGTTCAAGGCCAGGTTGGATGGGGTTTTGAGCCTGGTGGGAGGTGTCCCTGCCCAGGGCAGGGGTGGAACTGGATGATCTTTAAGGTCCTTTTCAACTCTATAATTAGAGTACCTGCATTTGTGTTTGCAGCTCCAGGTCAAGTTCTGATGGGTTGGGCTTGATGATCCACAGAGGTCCTTTCCAGCCATAAAGATTCTGTGATGCTCTTATTACTGTTCATCTTAAAACAGAGTTGAGGGAAGGGAGGTGTTTACTACCACTGTGAAAGCACATAAGTTTTGGAGACTTGACTTCTCAGTGGAACAAATTGCTCAGGGAGGCTGTGGAGTATCCATCTGTGGGATAGTCAGAACCAGACTGGACTCGGTGCTGGACAACAGGCTTAAGCAGGGGGTTGGAGTAGATCATCTCAGATGTTCCAGCTCTAGTGGTGCTATGAGAGAGGACAGACTCCATCATTCTATGCTTGTGTAGTGTGAATTTTAAAAGAAACATATTAACTGCAGGAATGTCCAAAGAGCTTTCATTTTTCTCTTACTTTTCACTGTCTTTAACTTTTAATAAACTTACATTAGTTCTTTTAAGGATGCTTATCAGGAAAAATACCCAAAGGTTAATGATGGCTTTCATAGCTTGGATTAAAAATTACATCCCTTCTGAGGGCAGTATGTTATTTTCTCTTCTGTGGAGGAATTGAACCTGTTTATTATTAGCACACGGTGGGGGTTTGGATGGGAGCTGATGGGGCACTTTGGGAAAGGATAGTCACAAGATGTGCTCCAGGCCCAGAATTTCTCTTGGTAAAAGAGATGATGCTTTTCTCCACTGGATGGTGCTGCTTGCCCAGCATTTAGCATCATTTGTTGAGCAGCTCAGAAGGTTGGTGTTAACTTTGAGCTGGGTTTTTTAGTTGGAAGATAAATGTTTCCTTCCTTGCTCTTAAGACATCAGAGAACAAATATTTCTGATAAATTGTTGACTGAACAAGTCTTTTTTTGTGGTTTGGAGAGGAGGAATGATTTTATGGGTGTTGTATGGGGCATGAAGTTGCTCCTGGCTGTCTTAAATGCTTCCCAAAAGATGTCAGCAAGTTGCTTTCCTTTCCTGTGTCTAGTTTACCACATCTGAAAATAAAAGCATGTTAACTTGGCAGAAATGTGAGCTTTAATCCCATAACAGTAGTTAAAAGGTTTGAAATACTGGGATTAAAAGCACTGGGAAAGGGAAGGTGTCTTAAAACTTCAAGCTTGAGAAATCTCTGTATCAGATGTCTTTGTTTTTTGTTACCAGGGTCCTCCTGGGAGTAAAACATCCCGGGGCTTCTCTAAAGAGAGATATCGAGGAAGATTAATAGAAATGAACTCTGAAAGTGGATTAGCTGTACCACATCAAACAACTCAATTTGGAAGTTAGTTTAAATTCACGCGTTCTCTTGACACGGATTGCCTCTGCTGTGTAACACAAATCCTTAGATACATGCAGTGACTTTACAACTGGAAGAGTTGCCTTGAATTTAATTTTGGGGATTTGCAAAGTCACCGCCTGGGGAACTAGTTAAGGAGGGCAGAACAGAACATGGGTGTACTTAACACGTTGTTGTAGTTAGATTTTAAATAAAGGCAGGGAGCGAATTTTGGTGACTGAGTGAGGTCGATGTTAATTGAGAGGTTTTAAAGAAAGGGACAAATTAAGAAATGTGATTGAAAGGAAGGGCTGTGTTGAGCTGGGCAGTGTAACCTCTATGCAATTGCTGCTTTTTATTGTCCTTTATATTGTTTGTTTCACTGACTTAAGGCCGAAAGCAACAGCCAAGGTATTCCCTGTTTTTATAGGCCTTGGCTTTTGCTGCCATCTCAACAGCTTTTTACTTCATTCCCTCCACAAACCACTGGAAACCTGGGTCTTTAGCGATCATTTATCCTGCCCCTCTGCTCTGCCCTGGGGAGGCCCCACCTGGAGCACTGGGACCAGTTCTGGACTGCCCAGTTAAAGGACAGGGAACTGCTGGAGAGGGTAGCAGAGGACCACAAAGATGATGAGGGTCCTGGAGCATCTCTCTGATGAGGAAAGGCTGAGGGACTCAGGGCTTTTTAGTCTGGAGAAGAGAAGGCTGAGGGGGCGTCTGATCAACACCTCAAAATACTTCAATGGTGGGTGTGAGGAGGATGGGCCCAGGCTTTTCTCAGTGGTGCCCAGGGACAGGACAGAAGGAAATGGGTACAACCTTGTACATAAGAAGCTCTGTCTAAACATGAGGAGGAACTTCTTTGCTTTGAGGGTGGCAGAGCCCTGGCAGAGGCTGCCCAGAGAGGTGGTGGGGTCTCTGTCTCTGGAGACATTCAAATCCACCTGGACACGTTCCATCAGGTCCATGTCCTTCTTCTCTTGAGGGCTCCAGACCTGCACACAGGACTCCAGGTGAGGTCTCACCAGAGCAAAGTGGCAGAATCCCCTCTCTGGATCTGCTGGCAACGCACCTTTTGATGGAGACCAGGATGGGATTGGCCTCCTGGGCTGCAAGTGCCCACTGCCTGCTCATGGCCAGCTTCTCCTCCACCAGCACCCCCAAGTCCCTTTCCTCAGGGCTGCTTTCTAACACCTCATCCCCCTGGTCTGTATTGAGAGTGAGGATTGTTCTGGCCCAGGTGCAGAACCCTGTACTTGCTCTTGTTGAACCTCATGAGGTTCAGCTGGACCCACCTCTCCAGCCTGTTCAGGTCCCTCTGGTGTATTGACAACACCACACAGCTTGGTGTCATCTGCAGATTTGCTGATTGTGGACTCAATCAAGCCATTAATAAATCATGTTAATTATCCCAGATTGTGGGCCACTTTGTTGAGGGAGCCAGAGGTTTTATTCTCTGTGGGGCAGCAGGGTCACTTTCAAGTGGACACCTAAACATATGCAGGAAGGCAACCTAAATAAACAAGACAAACAAAGAACGGGAGGCAGGAAGATTACAAACTTCATCAAACGCCATGGGAAGCGGTGAATCAAAAATGACCCATTAACCCAAGGTCACACCAAGCCAGTGAGAAGCCAAGTCCACTGAGCTGCTTCTCAACATAGTCATGAAGTCATCTTTCCCTAAAACACAGCACTTGGCATGTGGGCCAGAGGGACAAAATATTACAGGAATGTTCAATTCATTTTTTTTGCACTTTGCTTTGTTCTTAAAGAAGAACTAATACCACCAGAATGCATGACAGTGTTGGGGGGGGTTCTTTTTTAAACATATTTTCTAAGCTTTGAAGCTGCAAACAGCTGCTGTGTGGCCCCCTCGTAAGAAGCAACAATCTGACCAAAGAGTTTTTTAAAACCCCAAAGAGTCCATAGAAAAGTTCTTACAGCAGGTTAACTGACCAAGTGCTGCGAGAGAATGATAGAATCCTAGGTTGGAAGAGACCCTTGGGATCATCCAGTCCAACCATCAGCCCTACTCTACAAGTTCTCCCCTGCACCAGATCCCTCAACACCACATCCAATCTACTCTGAAACACAGTCAGGGATGGGGACTCCACCACCTCCCTGGGCAGCTGATTCCAATGACTGACCACTCTCTCTGGGAAAAGCTTTTTCCTAATGTCCAGCCTAACCCTACCCTGCTGCAGCTTGCAGCCATTCCCTCTCCTTCTATCGCTCATTGCCTGTGAGAAGAGACCAGCACCAACCTCTCTCCAATGTCCTTTCAAGCAGTTGTAGATAGTGATGAGGTCTCCCCTCAGCCTCCTCTTCCTCAAACTAAACAATCCCAGCTCCCTCAATCGATCCTCATAAGCCTTATTCTCCAGGCCTCTCACCAGCTTTGTTGCCCTCCTCTGCACTCGCTATTTCTGCTCCTTTATGTTTGATTTTTTGATTTGGCTTTTATTATGAAGGCAAATATTAAAACTGTGTTCTGGTTAAAAGGAGGACTGGCCAGTGGATGTTGTCCAGAGCTGGGAAAGCCAGCACAGAAACCTCATCCCCTGTAGATTTCACATTGAAGCCAGGTGTAAACCAAAGTTGGAATAAATACGGAATTTAGGCCCATACACCTAAATGATAATCCTTAAAGCCTTCCCTGGATTGCAGCCCATCCTTAGGGACACCAGCTTCCATTGCAGTTTTGCTTTGGCAACAATCATATTAATAATTACTATTTTCTCTGTTTTTTGGTTGTGTTTTTTTCAGTATAAGTTTTAGTAAATTAAACCCTAAAAGGTGTTTAGTTTGGCAGAAGTTCTGGGGTTTGTTTTTGCAACAAAGAGCTTTTTTTCTGTTTTTTTTTCTTTTTTGGAATTGATTAAACATGAGGAACACTGTGGAAACACAAATAGAGCTTGTTTGAATATTTTTTTCCTTCCTGCTCTAGCCCGTAGAAGGCAGAAATGGTCTGTGGATCCGCGAAATAGCGCTTGGAGTAACGATGAGTCTAAATTTGGCCAGAAGATGCTGGAAAAGATGGGCTGGTCCAAAGGAAAGGTATGGTCTAAAGGAGGGATGTCCAGCTGAAGGGTGGAATACTACTGGGGGCGGGCTCTTTATCACAGAATCACAGAATGTCAGGGATTGGAAGGGACCTTGAAAGATCATCTAGTCCAATCTCCATGCCAGAGCACATCACAGAGGAACGCCTCCAGGAGGGTTTGGAATGTCTCCAGAGAAGGAGACTCCACAACCTCCCTGGGCAGCCCCTTCCACTGTTCAGTCACCCTCACCCTGAAGAAGTTTCTCCTCATTTAAGTGGAACCTCCTCTGTTCCAGCTTGCACCCATCACCCCTTGTCCTGTCGTTGGATGTCACCGAGAAGAGCCTGGCTTCATCTTCCTGACACTCACCCTTTACAGATTTATAAACATTAATAAGGTCACCCCTCAGTCTCCTCTTCTCCAAGCTAAAGAGATGTCACTGTTTCAAACCACCATGTACTTTCCATTTGATTTAGTCTCTTGAGTGCACAAAGTTAGGTTTTTACTGTTTGTTACAAAGGTACCTGCTCATGCTTGTCCTGCTTTGCAGTTTTTCTCCCCTCTCTTTGACAAAGAACGTCCCCAAATGAGAGCAGGAGTTGGCACATGAAGTCAGGTGATGGTTAAAGGCTTTAAGTTGCCTTTTAACCCTCAGTTCTCTCCCTGGCTTTTGATGATACTCTTTAAAACAGCTCCAGGACCTGCTTTAACCTTCTACCTGTTTGTAAAGGTTACTTCTCTCTGTTTCTTGAATGGCCGAAACGCAGCGTTGTGTGAGCTGTGTTTCTTCCCAGCTCCAGCCGGTACCAGTGGGGTTCAGTGACTGGTTTCTGGCGCTAAGGATAATCTCTAGGTCAGTGCAGACGGCTGCAGACTTCTCAGGTGCCCCTCAAAAGCAGTTTAACTTCCACAAAGGTGCCTCAGCAAAGCTGAGATTTGGGCTTGCATGTCAGCGTGTTTAACGGAATGAATGCACGCAATCCCCCCTCCCTCCCCCTGGATATTTATTTAATTCTCCTGGATTTCCTTGCCGACCTGTTTTAAGAGCAATAAAATTAGGACCATTCTCAATCCTTTTAATATGTTAAATTTGGATAAAAGAAACCTGCTTTTGGATTTCTCAGTATGGCTTATTGCATCGCTTGGCTTAGAGTTAGCGCATCCAGATCTGGCTGGTGAGCACCTCTAATTTAATGAACAAGCAGCAGTGCCTGATTCAGAGGCTGCTGAAGTCAAAGAACTGGCACTGATTTCTCTAGGCTTTAGACCAGACTTAAAAGTACAGAGCTTGAGAACTGCTTTTTTTATGTAATTAGCAAGCACAAGTGCTTTATGTGTGTGAGATTAAAATAGCTTTGTAAACCAGCATATTAATAAAAAGGCTGTTAAATAGCCTGGTTGTTTTTAGGCAGCCAGTTCCTCTGGCTGTAGCTAACACCTTTGCTGTTATGAACTCTGTGTCAGGGTGTGAAGGGGAGGCCTCGTGCTGTTCTTCTGTCCGTCACCCCCTTCCACCCATCTTCTCCACGACAAGGATTTTCCTGCTTGAGCTGCTGGACCTTCCTCTACAACAGTTATAGTTGTATGAGAAGGATTGTTCTCTCCATTCCTCTACAAACTCAGACAAGTGGAACTTTAACATAACCGAATCAATGGGGAAAGGCCCATCTGTGAGATGAAATTAAGCTGCTTACACTAGTCCTGTTATTAGTTGCACTGGAATTGGGGTCAGGGCAGGGTGTGTAGCCAGGTGTCCTGCTTCCTTCCAAACTTTTTGGTTAACAGGAGTTTCAGGGTAAGTTTCCCACCCCACTGACCAGATAAACTCTGCTGGATTCATAATTGCAACTGCTTTTTCAAACATGCCACATTGCTTCAAACTGGCTGAAGGACAAAAGCCAGAGGGTTGTAGTCAATGGGACAGAGTCTAGTTGGAGGCCTGTACTTAGTGGAGTCCCTCAGGGATCAGTACTGGGACCAGTACTATTCAATATATTCATCAATGACTTGGATGAGGGAGTAGAGTGCCCTGTCAGCAAGTTTGCTGATGGCACCAAACTGGGAGGAGTGGCTGACCGGCCAGAAGGCTGTGCTGCCATTCAGCAGGACCTGGACAGGCTGGAGAGTTGAGCAAGGAGAAGTGTAATGTAATATAACAAGGACAAGTGTAGAGTCTGGCATCTGGGCAAGAACAACCCCAGGTACCAGTATAGGTTGGGAAATGACTTCTTGGAGAGCAGCGTAGGCGAAAGGGAGCTGGGGATTCTGGTGGGCAGCAGGATGCCCATGAGCCAGCACTGTGCCCTCATGGCCAAGAAGGCCAATGGCATTCTGGGGTGTATTAGAAGGGGGGTGGTCAGTAGGTCGCAAGAGGTTCTACCCCCCACTCTGCTCTGCCCTGGTGAGACCCCATCTGGAATATTGTTTCCAGGTCTGGGCCCCTCAGTTCCAGAAGGACAGGGAACTGCTGGAGAGAGAGTCCAGGGCAGAGCCACAGAGATGGAGTGAAACATCTCCCATCGAAGGAAGGGCTGAGGGAGCTGGATCTCTTTAGCTTAAAGAAGAGGAGACTGAGGGGTGACCTTATGAATATTTATAAATATCAGCTTATTAGTGTGAATGAGGTGGAAGAAGTTCTTCATGTCCTGCTAGCTCCAGTGTTGACCCTTCCCCTCCCACTTACCCCCCTGTATAACTTTGCTCTATATTGTACGTTCCATGTGGTATCCGTCTTACAGCCATGGCTGCCTTCCCAGTGACGGTGCTGGTTTTGGTGAGAGGCATGTTCTACTTGTGTAGTGTCTTGTTTGGAAATTGCAAATGCTTTGGACTTGCCTGGAAATGTCAGGTGGCTTCTTGATTAATCACCCAACTACTTAATGTTGTTGCTATTTTAGTATTCCTAAGACTTTGCTGGAGGCTTAAGTAGTAAATTAAAAAAAAACAACCCAACAAACCCAAGAAACTCTTAATATCTCGTGTGTGCTGGTGCCTGTGAATGAATTCAGTTACAGGAAAGTGAATAAGTAGTAAGTTGTGGTTTCTTGCTCTATTTCATTGCAAACTGTCTTGGAGTATAAAAGCTCTAGTTTCTTAGTCACTGCTGTAAAGTCCTTATGTTTTCACCCTTGACTCCCCCTTAGGGTCTTGGGGCTCAGGAACAAGGAAACACAGAACATATCAAGGTTCAGGTGAAAAACAACACGCTGGGGTTGGGAGCAGCCATCAATTACGAGGTGAGCACTAGGCCCAGGTAAGGAAATGGCCCCATTTCAGCTAAAGCACAGTCTTTGTAGCAGGAATTCAGTGGAATCTGTCATCACATCTGGTGGCAGCATGTACCTACACGAACCTCTCTGCAGAAACTCTTGACCTGGAGTTTAGTTCTGCTTTGTTGGGTGTTTTAGGAGCCAAGTACCTGCTTGGAAAGGTTACAGTGAATTCCAGGAGCAGGCTGTTCAGAGATTTTTATATATTTTTTTGTGTGTGCTTCCAAGCAAATCACTGAAATGCTTGCTTTCTCCCTGTGCCTTCTGTTGCTCCTCCCAATACAGTCACCTTTCTGAGTGGAGTTCAGATACAGGCGGAGCAGAACATGATCCTAAAGGTGCTTGTCTAGTAATTAACATCTTAAGTTGTTGCTGGAAAACAACTGTTTGTTGATTGGGGAAAAAAAAGTCATGCTAGTATTTCCTGCCTACTTTGGAAAACTTCTGCTGCAGACAGGGGAGACACAGAGCCAAGAGCAGCTCAGTGCTGTTTAAAGCCTTAGAAGCACAACCCTTATAATTTCTGTGCCTTGGAGGGACTGTAGCAAGCTGTTGGTGTTGTCACCTGGAGCTTCTGAGGGTCACTCCCACCACCAAGGTTTGAGTATATATAATTAAGTGTGTACAATTAAGTTACAGTGCAGACTCGTAAGATCAGGTTTTAGCCAACCTTCTGTTAGTTCTGAAGACTTTTGCCTCATACTGACGTGGGTGATATTTACAGGACAACTGGATTGCTCATCAGGATGACTTCAACCAGCTTCTGGCTGAACTGAATGATTGCCATGGACAGGGTGAAACAGGTAGGTTCATGCTTTGCTCAGTCAGGTGTTGGAAACTTAACAGAGTTTCCATTCTTCCATTGGGCCTTAACAGAGGCCTAATCCTTGGAGCTGCTGATAGCCTCCTTGCTGAGGCTGACAACTCCCTCTTCTTCCCCACCTCCCCCAAAATCAGTAGGAGCTGAAGGCCACGTTGCCATCCATGACCAGGCTCAGGTTTGTTTGATCTTGGTGGATTGGTGTTGCTCTCAGTCAGGCCTCTATTAAAGGTTTTTGGTTGGAGAAGGCAAACACTAAATTTTGAATTTGTTTTATCCAGGAGCACGATAAAGGGAGGGACCTTTTACTGGGATGTACTGGGATATACTAGAGCCAGTATGGAGGCTTGCAACACAATGCCTCACCATTGCAATGTGCTTGCCTGCCTTTTACTGTCCCTTCTGGCTTCCATCCTCTGATGGTTTCTTAAATACCTACTTTTTCCTGTCCTCAGGGAGCTGCTTCTTAGTTTTTGACTCAGAGTTATGCATCTGTATTTCGAGTATGGTACAAAGTGATTTGTTTTGTAGCCCTGATGTAGAGCAGCCAAGTGGAGAAGCTACACAGCTCTCCCCAAAGGGCTGTTTATCAAGTCTTTTTCCATTTTGAAAAGCTTTGTACACTTTGACCTTGGTTTGTAAAAATGAAGTTATGCAAAACCGGTGGGTGTGACCTGCCAGAGAGAGTGGTACGTGTCTGATGGTTTATCATCTCGTCTATAGTTAAGACTCCAGTTTAAACTCTGATCCTGTAGCCAAGATATAGCAGCTCCATGGAGTGGTGTGGGCTCGGTGTGGACACAGCAGCCTCTCCACAGGCTCTGCTCGTGGTGGAATTGCCAGATTGGTGAATTGAGCTCATCCCTTTGTTCACTCTATTAATTCTTTACATTTCAGCACAGGAGGTTTTCTAGAAGAGGAAAAGTAGAAAAAGAAGAAAAATCATTGAACAAGAAGGATCAAACTTGGTTCCTAATCATAGAGAACCAATTGTGAACCTGATACAGGTGGTTTTTATCCCAGTAGAAGTTATCCTTGTGCATCGGAGGCCTAATCACGATTTGAGGCTGCCCAGTGCTGGCTGCTGTAGTTCAAGTCCTCAAGAGGGGAAATTCCAAAAGTTCCTTTCTACCTTTATAACTAAATCCTACCCAAGTTCCAACTTGAGCCCTGGGAAGATGATTTAGGTGTAACTGGTGGGAAACCTGCACGCTGATGAGCAGAGAGCTGAAATGACTTGCCCAAGGGACACAGTGAGTCAGCACCGAGGCAGGTTGGTTGAGCAAGGCTGTCTTCTTCCTAAATCTATTCCCTGGGTCATCTGTACTTATGCAAAGTGGCCCCTGAAAACCATATTTTTTCCTTGATCCTTTTTAGGAGCCAGGATGAGGGGTTTTCAAGCATTCAGGACAAATTTTGGGGGCGTGTTGAAAATACCTGGTGGGAATCCTGTTTGGTGATTTGCAGCCTGCGAGCGTTGCTCCCAAACTTGTTTATTTGGCAATTGTTTAAGCTGGCAAAACTCATCCAGATATAACTCTGCCTGCAGCTGCGCTTACAGGATCAAGTGTTACCTTCCTGGCCACCGGCCAGGTTCGAATTGCATTAAAAGTCAGCTGAAAAACTTCATTGTTCTTAAATAACTGCTTTGGTTGCCAGAGATGGATTGCAATTAGAGATCGGGAAGGAAGGGCCCCACGGTGGTTCTTATGCCAACATTCAAATACCCTTGATGTACATAAGTTTAGCTTGCTCTTCTTTTTTTTTTTTTTTTTTTTTCTCCAGCTGAGCACTTAGGAGTTTTTATTCCTGCCTCTTTTTCTGGGATACCGAGTGATGATGACTGTCCCTTTGCCCATTTGTAAAATGGGCAAGAACATGCTGGCCGTGTCTTTAATGTGCTTTGGAGTATCAGATTTGCAGTAGAAGTTTTTCATTAGCAGATGACACTAAGTTGGTTGCAGATGACACCAAGTTGGGTGGGAGTGTTGATCTGCTTGAGGGCAGGGATGCTCTACAGAGGGACTTGNTCTTATGAGGATCGATTGAGGGAGTTGGGGTTGTTTAGTCTGAGGAAGAGGAGGCTGAGGGGAGACCTCATCCCTCTCTACAACTGCTTGAAAGGGCATTGTAGGGAGGTTGGTGCTGGTCTCTTCTCACAGGCAATGAGCGATAGAAGGAGAGGGAATGGCTGCAAGCTGCAGCAGGGTAGGGTTAGGCTGGACATGAGGAAAAGGTTTTTCACAGAGAGAGTGGTCAGTCAGTGGAATCAGCTGCCCAGGGAGGTGGTGGAGTCCCCATCCCTGACTGTGTTTCAGAGTAGATTGGATGTGGTGTTGAGGGATCTGGTGCAGGGGAGAACTTGTAGAGTGGGGCTGATGGTTGGACCTGATGATCCCAAGGGTCTCTTCCAACCTAAATGATTCTATGATTCTAAGTGACACATTGCTTTTTTGCAATTACCAAATTGCTTTAAAAAGGGCCATTAGTATTCCCTGCAGCCCTTGCTCGGTTTGTCAGAGGTTTTACCAGTCACTGGAAGCCACTGGGATGTACCTGCCTGTTCAGTGCGAGTCCCGGCACGTTTTGGTGGTGAAATTCCTCCTTGAAGGCACAAGGCGGTGCTGCAGACCCTTTTGCTGGCAGAATAACGCAGAGTAGGAAGCCTTGTGGAAATCCTTTGCTCTGTGTACCATTCCCTATGGTACAAGTGGATGGGAGAGCAGGCTCCCCAGCACCTCGTCCCCGCTCTGGAGATTTGAGTCCTGATGCTTCCATTTCCACTTAGACCCTCTTTATTGGGGATTTTCAAGTTGACTGCAGACTCTTGTCTAAAACTGAGGTTGCTGGTCCTTCCTCTTCTCATCAGGGCTTAGTGTGTAATTGGAAGAGGAGACCTCAGAGTGCTTTCTGGTGCCAGCTCTCCCACCCCAGTCTGCCCATTTCATTTTTATGTCAGTCGTTTCCATCATCAGGTGGCAGTACCCATCAAAGAGTGACATGCTGTAATTCCAGTGTCAGAAAAGCTTGGGCTGCAGAGCTTTCAGGGGTGGGAGTCCACAAAAAGGGTGACTCAACTTGGCCTTTGATTTCCCTACCCATCCCAGTTGCTACTGGGAGATAAAAACCATCTTGCTGGAGTAGCCTTTTCTAGAGTTACCGAGCAGAGAACCCTGTGGTGACTTTAAGGACAGGAGTAATAAAATAGTCATTAACCAGGCAGCAGGTTCCTTCCCTCCTACTGAGAATTTCTTGTAAATGAACTGGTTCTGTGGATGCAAAGAGTAGGTCTGTACCAGTAAAATAACCTGCCACAGCATGGGAACTTAATATTTCTTGAAATAGTTAAGACTAATCCTTTGCTTGGTGTTGACCTGCACAATCTAACGTTCTCCCAAACAGCTCCTGAGTGACTTTGGGACTCCAGAGATCATTCCCAGTGGCTGGTTTACATGCAACCCCTCCTCTGGAAGAGAGGAAAATTAAATAATCTGGATGTGGCAATTTACTGTAACTGGCCTCAGGGACAGAAAAACTCTGCCACCGTTTAATTCCCCTACATGGATGTATCAGACTGTGTCCAGGAAGAGGCACTTTGTGTAGCCTTAGAAGTGGCTGTTGAGATATTACATTTTTTACCCCTTTTTCTTTCTGTATGGTTGGGTTCAGCATTTTCATCCTAGTTTTTCCACCTCTTTCTCCGATTCTGGCACTGGAGATATAAATCTTATAGGCAACCACACCATAAACCCTGACTTTTCCTACTGTAGAAATGGTGTTGAGTTAGGATTTGCCTTTGACCCGGGGTATCTATATCTGCCTCCTCTAATGGCATGAGGTTGGACGTGGAAGGGAAGGAGATGTGGCAAAAACAATAAAAAATAATCCTGCAGTTACAGTCTTGGGCAAAACTTACTGTGCTTCCTTCAGGAATATATTGTGACACGTTGAGACTTAGCTTTCAGACAGAAAATTAAATACTGCTGCTTAAATTCGGTGGTCAGAGCACCTCTCGTGGGTTGAAACGTGTTTCTTTGGGTGGTTTTTGTTTGGGTTTTTTGATTGTTTTGGTTTGTTTGGGTTTTTTTTTCTTCAGAGTCCTCAGTGGATAATCGGAAGAAGACGTTCAGTCTCGAGGAAAAGTCCAAATCTTCCAAGAAACGTGTCCATTATATGAAGTTTGCAAAAGGTAAGAGGAGTTTTGTTGTTGTATAAGCTCTAGCCAAGATTAGAGTGTGTGTGGGGGGGAAACGTGTCAAGGTGATCTGTTGCCTTCTGGGGTCTAAATTTGGCAAGTAAAACCTTGGTTTAGAAATACCCCCTGCAGCAACTTACTTAAAGCTGTAATAAGCTGTTCCTCTTTATTTTGGACACTTTTTGATGGCTTTAGGCTGATATTGTTGAATAAATTTCTATCTGAGCAAACCATCAGCCAAATAAAGGAACGGCGAATATTCTGAGTGATCTGTGCGTGGGCAGGGGATGGGAAGGGGAGGAGGAGGAGGAGGAGGCAAAGGTGATAACAGAGTTCCTTGGGCATCTGCACAGCACTATCCCCTGCAATCTCTGATAACCCCCGCTCGGAGATCATGAGGATAAGATCAGGGATCAGATTAAACCCAAACGCAGGAAGAGGAAAGCCCTCTTACATCTATCAGATGCTTTATAAATCAGGACAGCGGTTGGTGGCCACAAAAACTATACCAAGAACCCACAGAGTTTAATCATTTCTTTCTTTTCTTAGAGAGATGGCTTCATTTCAGTTATCCCTTGTTTTGGTTTTGGACCATTGTTCAATCTCTTACTCTCTTTCGCTGTCGGTTGCCTTCCCTTTTCTCACACCCCCATCCACGTGGAGGGTGTATATGGGTTTTTCAATGTATGGCTAGGATCTGTTTCCATGAATGGCTAATTGATTATACTTCTAATATTTTCTGATAACAAATGCCTCTGCTAAACCAGAAGTAACTTGTCTGAACAGTAAGTGGTGGCCAAATTCTGATATTGGGGTTTTTTGATTAAATAATTCAGCCTGGAAGAGAACCGTGTTAACGTGACCCTGGCCCTTCACCACATTAAACAATTAAATTGGTTCAGGGCTTGCAAGTGCAGAGGCCGTGGCCTGTTTGAGGTAGTAGCAAAGAGGATTTATTTTGATTTGGATTTAACCTTTTACTAAATATAGCAAGATAAAAAAAATAAAGTGTCTTTGTGCATGTAAAACATTAGACTTTGGTATTAACGGTATCCCTTTGGCTACAGTGTTTCTCTAAGGTGCACCCCTGTTTGATTGCACCCTCTGTGGCCTAAAACAGGGAAATCATCCTTTTTCAGAGGAAAAGTTACTTGCAAAAGGGTTATGTTTCTGCAGCCCTTGTTGTTTGAGTCTGATCCTGCTTCCTTTTAGACTAAACAAGGCGAGCTCACACAAAAGCGGGAGAAGGGAGCAGCGGCCGACAGAACGCGGCTTCCGTTTCTGGTGCTGTTTTGTAGCCTCGCTGCTGGGGGTACGGAACCACCAGGCAGAGCCTCCCCAGCCACGGTTGGAGCTGGGAACTACATACCAAGATGAGATTAAGGCAGGGATTTCCACTGGTTTTCTCGTTAGCCGTTCCACTGTGGGTGCTGCGAGAGATTTGGGTTGTCGGCGAAGTTGGTTTTGTCTTAGGGAAATGAATTAGGGATCGATTGAGGGAGTTGGGGTTGTTTAGTCTGAGGAAGAGGAGGCTGAGGGGAGACCTCATCACTCTCTACAACTGCTTGAAAGGGCACTGNACGATGGGGTGGGAGGTGGGGAGAAGGCATGGAAAAAAAGTGTAGGGTGAAAGGGGGAGCAGCAGGATTGTAAGTGTCATATCCCAAGCTTTAGCCAAGATAAAGCTGCAAACAGCCACCAGTCTCACCCAGTTTGCTTGGGTAAGGACACACAGAGGCTGCGTAGTGAGACAGCAGAAGGTTGGGTAAGCTTTTCTCTAGTTTGATGTGTCCCTTTACCCTCTTAAGGAACCTGAGAAGGAAAAAAAGAACTCAACAGGTGGAGTAGTCAGATTTATGGGGTTTTTTTGTCTATTAGAGGTGCTTAGGTTGGTTTTGAGGTGAGTGATTTTGGAATCAGAACATCAAGTGGAGTAAGCCCCCAGCAGACTGGTAATGAATTGGCCTACGTAGCCCAATTTTGTTTCTTAACTTTTGCTGACCTTTTAAAAAAGACTTCTCTGAGACAAGCTGTGGACAGCTCAATAGAAAGGCTTCTGTGCTGTAAAATTGGCTAAGCTTTAGCTGGTATCTCAGATTATCACATCACACCCTCGTGCTTCCCCCTCCCTGCACCGTGTCTAACACTCGGCTGCCCGCTCCACCCTTGGGGGAAAACGATGGCCCTACTGGAATTGGGAGAGATCTTTGCTTCACCCTTGAAATGGTTTTAAGGTGGAACAGTCTGGTGTGTTGTAGAGATGGAGGTGTTGCTTTTTGGAGAATTGAAGAAAAACCTCCATTGAGTAAAGATGGGGTTTTATTAGGTTGTTCCACCTCCCGTTTGGAGGAGCTATGACTCCCAAACTGTCAGAGATGGGAAATTCTCATGAGAATCCCAAGAAGTGCAGCTTCTCCTTGAACTTCTCCTGTGTGTAGGAGGTTACAACTCTTTGTTAGTGTAGTGCAGGCTCTTATCTCATCTCACTATGATAATTACAGCACCAGGTGGGGGAAAACAAGCTGTTATTACTTGTTTCCCTGTGGACATCCACCACCAGGCTGTGGTTGTCTTCTCACCATCCTTTCCTTCTACGTACACCCATTTCCTCCTGTACCCGAGCTCCATGGGCAGCTTTCATTGAGTGTCTTTTAATCTTCTCCTCCTGATTTAGTTTTTCCACCCTCAAAACCACTTTCTCCACCTTCATGGTCACAGTTTATGTTATCAAAATGGCTTTATCACCACCAGATGTGAAAGGTTGTGGCTTTTTTTCCCCCCTCCCCTTGCCCCCTTTCAGGTAAGGATCTCTCTTCGCGCAGTGAAGATGATCTGTCCTGCATTTTTGGGAAGCGACAGAAGAGAAGGAAGACACAGGTAAACAAAAGGCTTCACCTTTCTCTTGTTTCCTGCTGTATTATTCCTTCCCTTCCTTATAACAACCCCCTATTTAAATGGCTTCCTGCTAATGGGATTATGGCACACCCATCGAGGGAAAGGGGTGTTCTGCCTGTGAAGTGACTGTTGTTTCTGTGTGAGGGCTGGAGGTGGAGGGCTGAGCTCTGAACTCTTAGGAAATAAAAGTGGATTTCATACATATTTTTTCGTGGATTATCATGGTGTAGCTTCTTTGGAATTAGGAAACATCCAGTATTTTAATTTTACACTTCTTAGATCACAAAGTAGATAAGTTTTGCGTGATCTGAAAGATCTGTAAATACCCCAAAATAAAACCTGACATTCCATAACTGGCCAATCTCAACAAACTGCCCTAATTTTCACAAGAATTGGGAAAGGCTGAACAGCTGCAAAACCTTGCTTGTCTTTGAAGAAAGGATTCAAAGATGGCTTGAACACTGGTAAATATTTTATGAGGAGACTTTTTTCCAACTTTGTGTAACGAGATCAAGGTTTATACTAGCATTTACTTTATTTATGTGTACATTAGCATTTTGCACTTGTAGAGAATAGTCCTGCAATATCAGTTTATAAAACAACAAGCCTATACTGAGAGATGACTAATGTGTCCAGAAAAATTCTTTGGAAAAGATAACATCTGGAAAGCACAAATGGCTTCCAAGAATTGCCCTGTTGGTTCAGAGCTCTCTGAAGACTCTTGAATTTAGAGGGAAAGATGGGGGCCTGAAATTGATTGGTAATTTCTGAAATACCCTGGCCCTTTGCTGGTTGTGCAAAATTGAAAGCCCTTGTGTAACTTCACTGTGGGTCACTGTGAACTTTGGGAGGAGAGGAACAGGGGGAAGAATGTGCTGAGAGATCCAGGGTAGTAGGAGGATATCCAGGAAATATAGGAGCTGGGTCTCTTTAGCTTGGAGGAGACTGAGGGGTGACCTCATGATTGTTTATAAATATGGAAAGGGTGAGTGTCAGGAGGATGGAGCCAGGCTCTTCTCAGTGACATCCAGTGACAGGACAAGGGGCAATGGATGCAAGCTGGAACAGAGGAGCTTCCACTTAAATATGAGGAGAAACTTCTTCAGGGTAAGGGTGAAGGAACACTGGCAGGGGCTGCCCAGGGAGGTGGTGGATTCTCCTTCTCTGGAGACATTCCAAACCCACCTGAACATGTTCCTGTGTGACCTGCTCTGGGTGTTCCTGCTCCAGCAGGGGGACTGGACTGGATGATCTTCCAAGGTCCCTTCCAACCCCTGATACTCTGTGATAATACAGAAAGTAACATAAGGTCCGTGGCTGTGTAAATGCTGGGTGGAATGACGAGGAAGCTTGTGAAGAGCAAACAGGGATCCACTGAGGATTCCTCACTGGAAAAAAAACCTGTACTACAAAATCAACCTGTACTACCTCAGTGGGGTGTCTCAAATTGAACAGTGCGAAGGATTTGGTCTTGCCTTTATCCCACATAGTGCTACAGTTTCAGCCAACGTGCTGTAGGGTTGAAGGTTATTGGTAGGACAGAGGCAAATGTCAAAGTCTGTTTTCTGAGTCCTCTGAGCTATGAAAATACAGTTGCAGTTAATTAAACCGGGAGGTGAGGAGAAATTTAAACAAACTAAGAACTGTCCTGTCTTGTCTGCCACTGTGGAAAACAGTGTGAACCTTTGTTAGGAGTCACATGGTTTGGCTTGAAAGGTAAGAGTTTGGGAGGAGGCCATCAGGCACAGCAGAACCCATCTTACTGTTTATCACTGCCTTGAAATAAGTATTTGGGGGCTTCAAGTGAGAGACCTCTAACAGCATGAGAGCTGTTGAGGGTCTCAAATGCTGTAGGTAGACTTGCACCATCAGAACCCCTCGTGATTAATAGTTCTCATCACCTAAAATACGATGTGGATCTAATTCTTAGCTCCCTTCCTGTCAGATCGATGTGAAGCAAGAAGAACTGGGATTTAATGCAGATCAACAGTGCTGTGCTTGAGGGGGTAGATTTTGCCCACCCAGGAGTTGTCCCAAACAGTTGATGGTGTTTTCTCTGCGTGTCCTGCGTCTTTTGCAACTAAGAATAGGTTTGGAAGGTGCTGCTGCTTCCGGGACTTCATCCTGCAGAGTGTTTGTTGGAGGCTGCAGAGATTTTGTGCGTTCATGGCTGCTTGTGCAGGGTATGTAAGTTTGAGCTCGCTTCTTGCTGATTCCTTGTCTGAGGCAGTGGTTGGCCCTTGGCTGCTGCGCAGATTTCCTCCTTCCCCTCACTGAACACTGAGCTAATGGTTCAAGGTTCTGGCAAAAAGTCACTGACTGTTCCCTGTTAAGCACCCAGATTTCCCCATGCAAATACAGGCAGGAGGTAATGTAATTTGGAGCTGCATTGTGGTCTTCTGGCCACCATCTGCTGTTAAGCAGCCACAGGGACAGAAAGCCAGAGGCAGCACAATTGCTTTTTTCTTTGTTTGGGCTTTTTTTCTGCCTGTCCCGTCCCCCCCCACCCCCCCTCCTTTTCTTCATGGATCAGAGATCTGTGGAGTTTGCCCAGCACAAAAATGCATTGCTCAAACCCTCCAGCTCTGAGCAACTTCATTTTGTTGCACCCATGAACTCTCATGATCCCTTTCCATCATGTTCTGCAGCCTGGTCCTTAAGGTGGCAGAAATGGAACTGCCCCGTGAGGAATTGTGGTGCTGCTCTCCCCCTGGCTTTGTGTTCTGTTCTGAAATCCTTAGGCTCTGGGCATTCCCCTGATGTGGCAGAGAGCACATTCTGGGAGCAAGGAAGTGCTGTCATTCTCCTGGAAGTGACTTGTTCTGATTGCTCCTGTGTGGAGATAATGTAGGAAGAGCCCTGGTGTCCAGCAGAGCGCTGGGGTGTGCCTTTGGGCCCTGGTAGACTCCAATCCCTTTTAATTGCAGCTCCAAAAAATGCTTGCATAAGAAATAGTGTGACCAGCAGAAGCAGGGAGGTGTTTATCCCCCTGTGCTCAGCACTGGTGAGGCCGCCCCTTGAGTCTGGTGTCCAGTTCTGGGCACCTCAACACAAGAGATACCTGGAGGTGCTGGAGCGAGTGCAGAGGAGGGACACAGAGCTGGGAAAGGGCCTGGAGAATAAATTTTATGAGGAACAATTGAGGGAGCTGGGACTGTTTAGTTTGAGGAAGAGGAGGCTGAGGGGAGACCTCATCCCTCTCTCCAACTGCTTGAAAGGGCATTGCAGAGAGGTTGGTGCTGGTCTCTTCTCATGGGCAATGAGCAATAGAACAAGAGGGAATGGCTGCAAGCTGCAGCAGGGTAGGGTTAGGCTGGACATTAGGAAAGAATTTTTCACAGCAAGAGTGGTCAGAGCCTGGAATGGGCTGCCCAGGGAGGTGGTGGAGTCCTCATCCCTGACTGTGTTTCAGAGTAGATTGGATGTGGTGTTGGGGGATCTGGTGTAGGGGAGAACTTTGTAGAGTAGGGCTGATGGTTGGACTTGGTGATCCCAAGGGTCTCTTCCAAGCAACGTGATTCTATGATTCCAGCTCCATTCAGAAGTTATATTCTGCTGTCCCTGTTCCAAATAGGGGGGGGGCAGCTTCCATGCTGTGCCATAGGTGCCACAACTGCTACTTTGATTTAATCAATCTGATTACAAGTTCCCAGCTGTATTTGCAACTGAGATGATACAAGGAAGTACCTGAATTCTGTAGCTTGAAGTCCAGTCTATAAATGTATTTCCAAGGTATTAGATTGCTCCTCTTGTTTTTAGAGGTGCAGTTTGAGAAGCGTTCAGCACAGATTTGATTTGGGCTGGGTGACCTTGCCACGGAGTTGTTGTCTTTTGACAAAGATACTCAGCGTAATTCCATATCTGATCATTCTTGTTTCAGTCCAGGATCAAAACCATCCTGGCTATTAACTTCAATGAAAGATGCAGAAACTGCTTTTCCCATTTTGGATTCCCAAAATGACTGAGATTGGAGGAGACATCTGCAGGTCCCCAGATGAACCACCCTGCTCCAAGCAGGGTCTGCTGTGGCAAGTTACTCAGGACCTTGTCCAAGGGAGTTCTGACTGTCTCCCTCCCTTAGAGCCTCCAGTTTAAGCCTTTATGCCTCTTTAGGCATCAGAGACAACTGTGGAAGTTATGGAAACGGTTAAGGACGTGTGGCATCGATGGCATTATGGCCAGATTCTTTCACCTGAGTGAGTTGTGGAGCTTCTCTTACTCCTAAGAGCTGTTGTACCCACAGCCTTCGAGTTTTCCTCCTTGTACAAATGGCCTAACCTGCAGTAGATCCTGGCAGTGGTATTAATTACATCGATGCTCATCAGCACTGTCCTACTAGGCCTGGCTGGTTGACTGGTGTTATTCCAAGCTGTTCTTAAAGATTAGGAAAATGGGAGGGGGAAGCAAAAACCAGGGAACTCCATCTGTGCTTATGGTTGGGTGGAAATTAGTGGAAGGGTTCAAGGCTGAGTGACTCGGTCTCTGGACCAGCAAGATAATCCTGGTTCCTCTGAGGTGCTTGTCAGAAATAAGTCACCTCTGAGCTGTCACCGTGATAAAGGGTGTCCCAACAAATCAGAGATGTCACAGAGACACCGTTAGTGTGTGCAGTCTTTTCTAATATGGTCACTAACAATCATTTCATCATCTTGACCTGTGGAGTAGTCTTTGGCAGAAGATGTTTTGTGGTAGCTTAGTCTGAGCTCTCTTATACTGCAGAGCTGATCTCCGACCCGCTCTTAAACTGGGTAGCCTGGGAGGGATCTGGCTAATGCATCTCTCCTCTCCCTTCACGCTGGCACCGCTGCCGTAAGGGGGGGGGGATGTTGAAATTTGGGTTATCTCCTTATCAAAGGAAAAGGGAGTCGGCCAGAGGATTGTAAAGATTGCAAAAGAGGGGAATTGCAAAGGATATGGAAGGAAATGCTGTTTGCCCCTAAGGGTCAAAAGGAGTTTCTCTAGAAGTAGTAATTCCCAGATACTGGTGTTTAAGCTGGGTTTTTCGGTAGTTCTGGGGTATGTGTTACCCACCAGAGGCACTTGCAACCAACCTTTAATCCTCCTGAACGTTAAACACAGCGGTGCCTTTTTATTATCAGTCTTATTTTTGATAAATCATACAGCCTGGTACTTTTAGATTATTATTATTTTTGATAAATTGTATGTCCAACTAAACCCTCTTTAATAAACTACACAGGGACCTTTGTTTAAACCAAAAATATATATATATTAAAAAAAAACCCAGGGGTGGGGGGGCAGAAAACAATGGCTGGGCTTCAGAGAGGACCTAAATTGAAAAGGTCTGCAGTTTTTTTTTCCCAGGGAGAGGTAAGTGATCGAAAATATTGAATTGTAATTATGATGTTCTCTGGAGACCTACAGTGAGGACCTGTTTTCTAGGGTAAGATCTGCCAGACTTCTTTATTTTTTAATTTTTTTATTGCCCCCCCCCCCCCACACACACACTCTCTCCCCTCTGATTTTCTCACTTGCTTAAGGGAACGCTGGGAGCTGGGGAGACAGAAAAACAAATTCCATGAGTTCCTATCTGGTTGAACTTCCTGGAACCCCTGCTACTTTTTTTTTAATTTTTTTATATATATATATTTATTTTATTTTTTTTTTTGCTTCTCAGAATTTCCTTCCTCCATCCAGCTGTGCTTCCTGATGAAGCCTTATCACTGGAGAAAATGCTCCTGAGTGAGACCCGAGGATTTGGGAATGAGTTACAGACAAGTCCTCACTTTGGTTGCAGAACAACACGATTCTGGCACTGATTTGACTTTGAGGGCTGGGGGAGCAGCACTGATTTGCTGGCGGGTTCGTAAGAACTCCATTTGAGATGCACAGAAAACGAAGGTTCCACTTGAATATGAGGAAAAACTTCTTCAGGGTGAGGGTGACTGAACAGTGGAAGGGGCTGCCCAGGGAAGTGGTGGAGTCTCCTTCTATGGAGACATTCAAAACTCACCTGGAGGCGTTCCTCTGTGATGTGCTCTGGGTGTTCCTTCTCTGGCAGGGGGATTGGACTGGATGAGCTTTCAAGGTCCCTTCCAATTCCTGACATTCTGTGATTCTGTGTGCCCATTTCCCTCCTGTCTCTCGGCCTGTTTGATGAGTAATCTACTTCCTCCCACTTTTTGGGACTTTGATGTCAACCAACATAAGTTCCCTCAAAACCACCTCATCCAAGTAGCCCAAAAGTCTCGAGTTTGTGGCCATTTCTCCCGTGTTAGTCATTAGAAATGTAACGAATCCACCCTGTGTTGCTTTTTTCACTTTTTTTTTTTTAAAAAAAATAAATCAGGAAATTGTCTTCTGACACATTTTGCAGAACTTCCTCAACTGACTTACATTTCCCAGCCCTTATCAGGAAGGCACGTTGGCTAATCTTGAGGGACACGACCGAAAAGCCATTAAAGCCTGGCTCTGCCGTGGCTTCACTCAAGCTCTGGGTAAACTGATGTCATTCCCTTCGCCTCGGCTTTCTCTCTGCAAAACCCCACTCCTGGTATTTGGTGCCTGTGGCTTTCACAATTGTGACTTTTAGGCCAGTTGAGAATTTAGTCTAGTTTGGGGGTGGGATTGTTAATTTTCATTTTTCACCCCTGACAAGGTAGCGTGTAAATTAATTTTCTGTTCCCTTTTTTTTTCTCAGCGCTGTCGGGGAACAAAAAAGCTACAGGAGAGAAAAATTTAGTTATAAATTAACTTTAGTATTTTTCACTGTTTCTGCCTCGGAGACCACAGCGAGCGTGAGGTGTTTGGGTCTGAGGGGCAGAACAGAAAAAAACGGCGGCAAAAACCTGGAGGGAGTCCAAAAGGGTTCAGTAAAACGGGCGAGAGGGTTAGAGGGCATGTCCTAGAAGGAGAGAGTGGAGGAACTGGTTACATTCATCTCGGAGAAGAGGCAGAAAAAGGTGACCTCCCTGCCTATAAATATCTGGGGGTCAGTCGGAGGGAGGAACAGAGGAAGGGAAGGGATAGTAATCAGGGGAGGCAAAAGCCAAGAATGGTGCTGGAGGGGTGAGAACCTCAATTAGGGAAAGGAAGACACAAGCTTACTCTCTTCAGCAAGGCTTCCTCACAGTGATGTCAGCCAGGCAGTGGAAGAGTCTCCTGAGGGAAATCCCAGCTCCTCAGTAAGTGATGCCAAGATTAAAAGAAAAAAAAAAAAGTATTTTAACACTTTTAGACCCGTTGGAACGAGCAAGTTGTGTTTTGCTTGGATTTTGTGTGACTGAAGGGGATGAGCTCCTCCTGAAATCCCTCATCTCTTGGCCTTCTCTGTCCAGCTGCCTCCTTTCTTGAAACATTTTCAGCTCTTAGTCTCTTTGAAATCCCTAAGCTTCTGCTGGGCTGGAGTGAAGAGTTGCTGGAGGGAACAGAGCACATGATTTACACAAACATCTGGGCAGAATGATGATGGAAACTCTGCTTCCTTAAGAAATCAGAGTAAAAATGTAATTGCTGTCAGCGTGTTCCGGAGGAAGACAGTAGGAAAACCCTGAGATAGTGTGTCTTTAACATATTTCCTTCTTCTTGTAATCATGCATTTGTCATCAGAGAGAATTATTGTAGTTTTAGATGCACTGAGTAGCTTTTGTAAAGGTATTAAATTATCCTCAGGCTACAGAGTTTGTCAGATTGGGTGTTAAAATTTAGAACTGCAGGGGGCTTATTCTTATATATTCCTGTATACGACTTGACCATCTCGGTACAGAATTATAAGGTGTTGTGTGGCACTGGGAACAGAGAATATAACCTTTTACCAAGAATCAAGGCAAAAGAAAACATAGGTAAGAAAAGGTGGGATTTAATCCCACCTGGCTTTATTAGTGGAAGATCTAGGCATCTTCTCCGGACTCCTTCGTAGTGTTGAAGCACAGGTGCCCAAAAAGATGTGTTCACTGTCTCCAAAGATGCTAAAGATTCATGAAGCCAAACCTTTCCTAAAGATATTTTGAGAGGGCTGGAGCCCCTGTGCTGTGAGGACAGGCTAAGAGAGTTGGGGGTGTTGAGCCTGGAGAAGAGAAGGCTCTGAGGAGACCACAGAGCCCCTTCAAGGGGTTCTAGGAAAGCTGAGGAAGGACTCTTGATCGGGGAAGGGAGCCATAGGATGAGGGGAAGGGTTTGACACTGAAAGAGGGGAGACGGAGATGAGATCTGGGGAAGAAAGTCTTTGCTCTGGGAAGGCGATGAGAGCCTGGCCCAGGTTGCCCAGAGAAGCTGTGGCTGCCCCATCCCTGGAGGGGTCCAAGGCCAGGCTGGATGGGGCTTGGAGCAATGTGGTGTGGTGGGAGGTGTCCCTGCCCAGGGCAGGGGGTGGACTAGATGATCTTTAAGGTCCCTTCCAACCTGAACCATCCTATGATTGCATAGTTGCCTCTTCACCGATCGTGGAGGACATCTAGCAATGAAGTGCATCCTGTCCAAAGAGTTCTATGTTGAATATAGTCTATTTCAGTGCAAAATCTGATACAGATTACAGGATTGCAAGTGTGTGATTCCTGCTCAGCCCTCTTGACTTACTCAGTTCTTGTAAAGGCTGCATTCTTTTAATAATTTTTATTTTTTTTTTAATGCTGGTTGGTGGGAAGAGGCTGGTGACCTGGCAGCAGAGTTGAGAGACAGCATAATGGTGCTTTTACCCATCTGGTGTCCCCAGGAACCTGCTTCTGATTAAAAAGGTTTCCAGGAGCTTCTAGTTCACTGCTCCTTCGCCCAGCCTGACTCACTACAGATTTTTAGACTTGTGATGTAGGAATAGGTCCCACTCATCTTAGAATGGCTTAGTTCTCCTTGACTTTTGATGGGAGCTTGCTGTGTTCTGCAGCAGCACTGCTGGAGAAGATCATCAGGTTTGGGGGTTCCATCTGTTTTGTCTTTTCTTTCTGACTGAGAGAAATGCATTACAATAACCATTAGCAAGGGCTTTTTACTACCTTAGATGAACATGGCCTTGGCTCATGCTTGAGGGGAAACCAGGACAGGTTGGTGACACAAACTCCCAAGGAGGGGACAGTGTGAGAGTACAGCTTGAAGGGCTAAATACATCTTCAGCGTCCACGAGTGGTACAGGTAGAAGAAATCTGGCAGCACAGAGTAGGTAAAGTGGATCTAAAACCCTGCTGCTTTGAGCTGGCAACCTGTGACACCCTAGATATGTACATGACAAGTCAGAAAACCAATGAATTAGGCCCAAAGTGTTAATTTGGACTGTATTTTTTAATACTTTTCCATGAAGACGAGATTGTTGCAGGAGCACCAGTAAAAATGACTTTACCCAGCATGATGTCCTAGCAGTGCTTTTGATAAAAGGAGGAAGAGCAAAGTATTGATGTTTTGTTGCCTGTTCTATAAGCACCTTGTTAATCAACTGAGGATAAATTATTGCTGTTCAGCTATCAGCAGAGAGGGAGAGGAGGAGACATCTCCCAGGCTGGAAGGAAATGATGCTTTTTCTTCTCTCTTCATTGGAGAAGAGTCTTCCTCTGGTGTTAGTTCCTTGGGGGGGTTGTTAAGAATGGAAGCAAAAAAAAAAGGGGGGAGTTCTTTTTGATTTATCATCTCTCCTTCCCTTTTGGTCACTTCCATAGGCTTAAAGAGCCGAGTTGGCTTTAATGTGGTACCATTAGAGACCGTGCATTAGCTGGAATAAACCATCGTGCCTCACGGTGAAAAATATCCCTTGATTGGCTAATTAATCAGTCAAAGGGGAATGACATGGCCCTCGGCTTGAGGGACTCTGCTGCACAGGTAAAGAGGTCATTGATAAATGGTTTACCCACAAATTCATATATCAAGAAAACTTAGTCATTTTTTAACTCCACTTTGCGTGAAAGCCGCGCTGCCTTTTTGGAGGCGGATTTTTACTGCCCTTGCTCTTTGTGTTGTGGGAGTCTGTGGGTTGTGAACTTTCTTTTTCAAGAGGAAAAGCCCAAACAGAATTTTGTTAGGATTGTGACTGTTTCCTGAATGGCAATAAAATGCCTCTAAGGCTTAAAGGGAAAGGAGGGGGGGGAAGAGGAGGAGGGAGGGAGGTCAGAAACCATCATCGTGGCTTTGTGCTGAGGTTGAGTGGATCTCTAATCAGAGCAGCTGATGGCTTTTTGTCCTTGAAATATACTGAAGACCATTCAGTGGGTCGTATCTTGCCCTCAGGGGCTGTGTGAACAAAGCTGACACCCTTAAATGAGTCTAATGAAGTCATTGGAGAAAATAGGTGAAGTAAGATGCAGGTCTGTGGTGGTAAAAGGCTTCAGCTTGTCTGATTGGGTTAGTACTGGCTGTTGGCACCTGTAGGCTGAATTTTGGTACCTGTAGTCAGCCTTATCCTGCAAAGATATTTCCCCAGTGGGATTCTTCACTGAGAGTTTAAAAAGAAATTTAAAAAAGGGGAGGGAGGGAGCAAACCCAGCTCTAAATGAAATTGCCTCAAAATGTCACCCAAAGCCACTCTTGAACATGGGGTGTGTAAATTGGGTTAAAACAGTGTAGCCATAATTAAGGAATCACAAAACAATGAAGTTTGGCATAGCTGCTTAACATCAAACAGATCCTAATTGTGGGGTTTTTTCCCTTCTTTAATTCTGTGTATGCTGGGAGAAGGTATCACACCAGGTACCTGAGAGTATGGCCTTGGGTACTGGCGAATGAAGAACCTTGGTTTTGTCATAGAATCATTTTGGTTGGAAGAGACACTTGGGATCATCGAGTCCAACCATCAGCCCTACTCTACAAAGTTCTCCCCTACACCAGATGCCTCAACACCACATCCAATCTACTCTGAAACACACTCAGGGATGGGGACTCCACCACCTCCCTGGGCAGCCCATTCCAGGCTGTGACCACTCTTGCTGGGAAGAATTCTTTCCTCATGTCCAGACTAACCCTACCCTGCTGCAGCTTGCAGATGTTCCCTCTTGTTCTATCACTCATTGCCCTTGAGAAGAGACCAGCACCAACCTCTCTAGAACGTCCTTTCAAGCAGTTGTAGAGAGTGATGAGGTCTCCCCTCAGCCTCCTCTTCCTCAAACTAAACAGTCCCAGCTCCCTCAATCGTTCCTTGTAAGATTTATTCTCATGTGTAATCCCTTCCTCCCCATCAGCCCTTGTCATGGGCCTGCAGTTGTATAGGACAGCTTTGTTTTGGCTTTCCTCTTAAAAAATAGTTGTGTGATCAAAGCTCTTTCTTTAAATAAATAAAATTCCAGCGGGGTAGTTCAAAACAAGGAGAATTACGTATTTTTTTTGATCCTATCCTAACAGGATTTGTATATGGAAGTGGGACCTAAGCAGGTGGCTTCCTGTTGACTTTTAAAGCCAGGTGGGCAAGTTCTTGACACGGAGGTGGTCTCGCAGGCTGGTACCTGCCCTGGTTTCCGATGCTGCCTGCTCTTCCCTTCAGCTGGTGTAGCACAGAGCCACGGTGATGGTCTCCTTTGCTCAGAGGAGCTTATTCCTCTCTGTACATGGAGTAGGTGTAGTCTGAGATGACATTGGGGATTGGTACCTTGTGGGAATAATGCTGCTGTGGGAATGAGAGAGAAATAGCACCACGTGTTCCCTCTCAGAAATCAGGGAATAGATGACATTTTATTACCCTCTAAGGCTGGATCCCCTCAAATAGCCTGTAGAAGGACTAGATGCTGGTGGTTTTTTTTGCTGACTTTTAGTTATTAAAGGGTGTCTAACCTTTCTCCAAGGGTGTCTTCTGATTTTTGGCTCATCAAACTGATTATGAAATTGCTGGTTGGTTCAGATGGGTTAAGCAAACCAGAAGTTGGAGCAAAATAAATGATTCAGCCTGAGACAGTGCGTAAGATCAAAGAAACGAGCTTTTCCACTTCCAGTATTTCGACTTCTCTACTGAATTGTTCTTTCTTCAGCTGTGAGCATTTGGGTTGGTTTTTTTTTTTCCCCTCTTCCAATCAGGAGAAATATCTCATGCTGGAGTGTGACTTTAATGGTAAACTTTCCCAATCAGGGTAACCTTGAGAATGTATGAGGTTCTCCCTCCTCTCGCTGACCTCACTTCAGCTGCCTGACCTGGTAGAAAAGTTTGGCAATTTGAAGTTAACATTGGCTCATTTGAGTTTCCTCAAAGTAATAAGATAAGGTCAAGAAATCCATTGTCTGGGTTTTCCTTATATCTACAGCCTCACTCTGCAAACTGTGTTCTTGCCATATATATCTAAAGGCAAATGTGACCCGCTGACTAGTGTCGCTAATTTGACCATCTGCTAATAACTATGTGTATCCCTACATGAAGAAAAGAGGAGGATTATGATGGAGAAGATGATCATACAGTGGGATAGGAGGTACCTTTTGTTCTCTCTGCTTTAGCATCATCTTTAAAAAGGTATGTCAGTTGCCAGTGTCTTGGTGATGGTAGCTTGATCTTCTCCATCATAGAATCGTAGAATGGTTGGAAGGGACCTTAATGATCATCCAATCCCAGCCCCCTGCCCTGGACAGGGACACCTCCCATCAGACCAGGTTGATCAAAGCCCCGTCCAACCTGCCCTTGAACCCCTCCAGGGATGGGGCAGCCACAGCTTCTCTGGGCAACCTGGGCCAGGATCTCACCACCCTCACACCAAAGAATTTCTTCCTAATATCTCATCTAAATCTCCCCTCTTTGAGTGTCAAACCATTCCTCCTTGTCCTGTGTCTCATCTCCCTGATCAAGAGTCTCTCCCCAGCTTTTCTGGAGCCCCTTTAGGGTCTGGAAGGGGCTGTAAGGTCTCCCCAGAGTCTTCTCCAGGCTGAACCCCCCCAGCTCTCTCAACCTGTCTTCATTGGGAAGGGGGAAGGACCTTGGACCTCAGATTTGGTGTTAAGGCTGAATATTGTCCATTTTTGATTGCTAAGCCAGATCATTTGTTGTTGAGAGGAGATCAAGGAAGCAAAGGTCTGTCAGCTGAAGTCAGCAACAGGAAAGGGGAGCTCAAGCAAACCCGAGTTTTGCTGAGTTGGAAAGCACTTGGGTGCTGTAATGTGTAGATTCTGAGGTTTCTTTGCACGTAACATAGAATGGTGTAGGTTGGAAGGGACCTTAAAGTTCGTCTAGTTCTAGTTGTGCTCCCAAGTGTTTGGACTTGGCAGGCTCTCAGTAATTCAAACCCAGTGGGTATTCATGAAGGCAAGTTGAAGTGTGCTCTGGCTTCGGAGCAGAAGGTGATGCTGTTTATGATCGTTAGTTTCTGTGGAAGTTTGTTGCACGTTCTGTGATGGACCTCCAGAAGGTTCTGCAGACATGAGTTTTAACCTGCCGGTAGAAAGTGCTTGTGGCCCTCAGGATCTGGTTTCACTGGGGCTGTTTTGGTGACAGCTCACTTCACTCAGGGGATGGTAAGCACTAATACTCGTTGCATGCCCTTTAGGAAAGTTCCTTTGTAGGAATTTTAAGGTCCTACAAAAAGGGCAACAGGACCATGGGGTATAGGAAAATAGAGCAGACAAGGAGGGAGAAATGCATCCATCCACAGGGTTGAAGAGTTTGAATTACTTATTTTTTTCTTAATATTCCTATTTTACTGAGCATTATTTGAAATCTGCTCTATTCTCATCATGAGCTGATTTCTTCCAAGTGCTGGGACACGTTGTTGACAGCAAGAGAACTGAACCCAGCTCAGGCTGACTAGATCCTGTCTCACCCGTGTTACAGGTTGTTTTTTAACAAATCAAGAGAAGATCAAAAATGTTGTCTGCCCTAAAATCCTGTTTTCCAGAATATTGAAGAATTTCAATGTCACTCAGTACTTCAGTGCTTGAAAGAAATTTATTTATTCTCAATTCTTCTCTACAAAGAAATTTCTGTAAGTTTGGGAGTAGAAGGAAGTTACTGCAGAGCAGCAAGTTAGTCAAAGGCTAATGCTAATTTGGAAAAGCTTTCTAGTTCATAGAAAATGCAATCAATATTTTGAGAAAATTTCTAAAGATAAGTATTTTCCTTTCCAGTAGCCAACCTGGCTGTTCTGCAGTGAATACTTGCAGACTGAGAAATAGGAATGACGACAAGCTCCAAACGTCTTGCTGTGGTCAAGTGCAAGCTTGCAGGTGGTTGGTTGTTATTAGTTGTTAGACCACCAGATCTCATAATGGAGTAAAAACCATAGATGAGGAAATAAAAATCACCCATTTCAGTCAGTTGTTATTATTTCAGGTATCTCTGTGTGTGTATGCTTGTTTGATGTCTCATGAATATGAAATCCAGCAGGTCACAAGTGGTGTTCCTCAGGGCTCAGTATTGGGGCCATTTCTGTTTAATGTCTTTATTGATGATGTTGATAAGGCTATAGAGAGCACCACCAGTGAGTTTGCAGATGACACTGAGTGAGGTGGGAGTGTTGATCTGCATGAGGGCAGGGAAGCTCTGCAGTGGGACTTGGATAGACTGGATAGATGGGCCAATGTTAATGGTATGAGCTTCAACAAGGCCAATTGCCAAGTCCTGCCCTTGGGCCACA
>VZTM01041203.1:177582-193154 GCA_013400555.1 Jacana jacana | reverse complement strand
TGGCTTCAAGCTGCAGTAGGGTAGGGTTAGGCTGGACATGAGGCAAGAATTCTTCCCAGCAAGAGTGGTCAGAGCCTGGAATGGGCTGCCCAGGGCCTGCCCAGGGAGGTGGTGGAGTCCCCATCCCTGACTGTGTTTCAGAGTAGATTGGATGTGGTGTTGAGGGATCTGGTGTAGGGGAGAACTTGTAGAGTAGGGCAGGTGGTTGGACTTGATGATCCCAAGGGTCTCTTCCAAACAAAATGATTCTATGATTCTGTGAACACAGTTCACGTTTTACTTTGGAGAACAAGGGGAACAGTGCAAGTAATTAAGGAGGAGGTTTTCTTATTGACCTTCCCCACCTCTCATCTACTCCTTTAACTCTTAACTGTGTTCAAAAAACCCCTTAGTCTCTACCAACCCCTCCTAGGTGCCTGGAACACTTTCTAGGCTTAACCTTTTATTCAGTAAAACAGCTTCGAAGTCCTCTGCATAGTGGTAGATGTGGAATTTCTCTGCAACTACTAAGGTATTAAGACACATCAGGTCCTCAAGCTGTAGAGAATTTAGCTCAGTGGGGTATTAAGTTTTGAAATACCTTCTTTTTCTATGTTCTTAGTCTGTCCAGCAATGGCATCACTTCAAAACTCAAATTATTTTAATGAAGACCACCATAATTGTCTGCTTCTTTAAACCTTTTGGTGCTTCTCAGCTTGAATCCGGGGCAGGGATTTAATGAAACGTGGGACTGTTGGGTTATCCAGTTCCCAACTTTGCCTCCACCTAAAAGCCTTTCTCCTCCTGAACTGAAGAATGAATTTTCTGTGGGGAGCGACTCGGTGTTGGCCAAAGCGACCTCATTTCAGCCTCTTAATAATATCTGGGACTGCGCTGATGCTGGAAGCTTGGGCATTCATTTACATTTCTTCATAAAAGCAGGGAGAATGCTGGGCCAAACTTGGGGGTGGTGAGAGAAAGTTGTGTAACCTTACACGTCGGCGAGCGACGGGGAGAGGAAGTTTTCTGTTGGAACTTGCACACCAAGAAGTCAGAAGGCAAAATGTCCCTGTTTTAACTTAGGCCTTGTCTGATCGCTGCTTTTAAACTCTTCTCTCTCTGCCCCTTTGGGTTTGAGGGTGTGATGAGGAGGAGAAGCTGGCCCTGAGCAGGCAGTGGGCACTTGCAGCCCAGGAGGCCAATCCCATCCTGGTCTCCATCAAAAGGTGCATTGCCAGCAGATCCAGAGAGGGGATTCTGCCACTTGGATCTGCTCTGGTGAGACCTCACCTGGAGTCCTGTGTCTAGCCCTCAAGAGAGGAAGGACATGGAGCTGATGGAGCAAGTCCACAGGAGGGCCACAAAAATGATCAGTGGGTTGGAGCAGCTTTGCTCCAAGGACAGGCTGAGGGAGCTGGGGTTGTTCAGCCTGGAGAAGAGGAGGCTCTGGGGAGACCTCAGAGCAGCCTTCCAGTCCCTGAAGGGGCTACAAGAAGGCTGGGGAGGGTCTGTTTACAAAGGTCTGCGGGGACAGGATGAAGGGCAATGGCTTCAAGCTGGAGAAGAGCAGATTTAGATGGTATATCAGGAGTGGGTTCTTTACTCTGAGGGTGGTGGACCACTGGAAGAGGTTGCCCAGGGAGGTGGTTGAGGCCCCTCACTTGGAGATATTCAAGAGGAGGCTTGATGAGGCCCTGGGCAACCCATTCTAGTTGGGGGTGTCCCTGCTGACTGCGGGGAGGTCAGACTACATGACCCTAGAGGTCCTTTCTGGCCTGGACCATTCTATAGTTCTATGATTTGTCCGTAGAGGACATCACCTGGTGGTGGATCCCAGGAACGTGTCTCAGGTGAGGCACAGGGAGCCTGTGGTCAGGGCTCCTTATTTGGCTTCTACCATGATCCTACTCAAGTTAACTGCTCTGCATCCCAATTTCACAATCACTAAATCTGGGGATGATTCACATACTCCATCTTTTGGCCTGATTTCTGTTCAGGATGTAGTTCTCCATGAAGAATAATCGAAATAATTCTTTATTGAAGAACATTTCATGCGTGTTCAGTTTTTCCTGATGGTTGTTCCTGGAGAACTGGAAGTGTGCTGTATGTGCTTACCTGTTTACCTTTTGAACTTTCCAGCCTGGGGGTGCCTGTGAAAGCCCTATTGTGGTTTTTAGGACATTGTGACTTAATGAAACTCTCTGGGATTGGTGAAGCATGACTGCCTTTTCTGAAACCTCTGCAAAAGCAGAGCTCTTTTACATCAAATCGGGCTGGGAGGAGAGGAGGGTGCCCCAGGGCACCAAGTTACTCGCTGGGGATATGTAACCCTGCAGATTTGGGGAATCTTGGAAAGCTGGGGTCAAGCAAGAAGTGACGAGGTGTCTACCTGGGGGAGGGTTCGTATAAAGGGTTGCTTCTGGTCAAGTGTAGAGTAGGGCAGATGATTGGACTCGATCCCAGGGGTCTCTTCCAACCTGAATGATTCTATGAGTCTAAGTGAAGGAGCAGCCCTGGTTGTTGACAGGTAGGACTTCATGTATTATTTGGGCTGCTGCTTCCCTGACATCCATCCATTACAGCAGACCTCCCCTGACCAGTGCTTACCAACAGGAGCACAGCAGGTTTGTGGGGTTTGTTGGGTTTTTGCTGGGGTTTGGGTTTTGGTTGTTTTTGGTTTTTTTTCCCTTTTTAATAAGCTGAGTGTTTCTCAGTTACCAAATGGCAAAGGAATGCTGTGTGTAGCAACTGCAATGGATCACATCCAAAGGCACAAAATATGGCCTGTTCCTTTTTCCTCCGTTGTCGTAGGGAAATGGGTGTCTCCAAGAGACGCCCATCGGTAAAGCCTTTGCTCTTCGGCAACAGAAGTCTGGGCTGTTCTGATTTTAACACTTGCTACTAGAAAACAGAGGTTTTTCACTCCTGGCAACTGACTTTAAGAAAACACTGATAACAATAAAGGGCTCCATGCCCAGTCCTGGCTTGTGCTTGCTTTCTGGGAATCTTCCAGGGTGGTGGTGTTGCTGCCCCTCTGCTTTAACCCATGAGTTGTCCCTGGATGGAAGAGATCACAACACTGTTTGTGGAACCTGGCTGGTTCCAGGTCCTTCTCTACCTGAAGGTCTGGCACCTCCACAGCCTTGGTAATGTGTAAAACCGTGCAGGGCTATTGCAGGTACTGTTCAAATCATGGAATTAAAGTTGATTTCACAGAATCATAGAATAATTAGAGTTGGAGGGGTCCTTAAAGATAATTGTGTTCTAACCCCCCTGCTGTGGGTGGGGATACCTCCCACCAGACCAGGTTGCTCGAAGCCCCATCCATTCTGGCCTTGAACCCCTCCAGGGATGGGGCAGCCACAGCTTCTCTGAGCAACTTGGGCTAGTGTCTCACAACCCTCACATCAAAGAATCTCTTCTGTGAATCTAATCTAAATCTCCCCTCTTTCAGTTCAGAACCCCTTGTCCTATCACTCCACTTCCCTGATCAAGAGTTCCTCCCCAGCTCTCCTGTGGCTCCCTTCAGATACTGGAAGGCTGCTTATAAGGTCTCCCCGGAGCCTTCTCTTCTCCAGGCTGAACAACCCCAACTCTCTCACTCTGTCTTTGTAGGAGAGGTGCTCCAACCCTCTGATTGTCTTTGTGTGTCTTCTCTGGACCCAGTCCAACAGGTTCATGTCCTTCCTGTGTTGAGGACTCCAGAGCTGGATGCAGTGCTCCAGGTGGGGTCTCAGGAGAGCAGAGCAGAGGAGGGGTACAACTGCCTCCTGCGATCTGCTGGCCCTGCTTCTTTTGACGCAGCCCAGAATGTGGTTGGCTCTCTGGGCTGCCAACACACACTGCCAGCTCATGCCAAGTTTCTCATCTGTCAAGACTCCTGAGTCCTTCTCCTCAGGGCTGCTCTCCAGCCATTCTCCACCCAGCCTGTATTTGTGCATGGGGTTGCTGTGTCCCAGGTGCAGGACCCTGCACTTTGCAAGGTCCCATCTCTCAAGCCCATTTAGTCTTGAAGCATCTTTCTTTCCTGTTTTAGCAGAACAAAATGCTCTTCATCTCAGCATGGAAGAGCTTGGGTAAATTTATGGGCATGTAAGATGTTTCTGTTCCCAGGAACCTGCCCTGCTGCACTTGGCAGAAGAAAACCAGCATCCATATGCCTCAGGCACTGGTATGCCGAGTGCCTTCTTGGTTTAACATATCAAAAAGGTGGCTTTGCACTAGATTGCCTCATTTACAGGCAGATGTTCTTCAGTGTGGATTTTGCTGTATGGGGATGACAGTGACCTTCAGCAAAGAGAGGGTCGGAGCTGGGTTTGCTGACATCTTCAGCTGCCGTGGTGAGATTTGCCAGCGATGGCCTGTCAAAGCCCTTGGACTAACGCTGAGCCCAGACCTGTGTGGGGCAAAGTCAAAAAATACAGGTAATCTTCTTGAAAGAATGAGTGTGGAGACATGGCAAGGTGGGCTGAAGGGATGGAGGCTGGTACTGCTCTCAGAAGAAGCCTGCAAGGTTGAGGGAAAATTATCTTGAGTTGGTATCGGGCAACAAAATAGTAGAATTTTGCTGTAACATCTGTAAAGTACTTTTTGTACTTCATTTTCCAGTACAATCATAGAATCATTTTGGTTGGAAGAGACCCTTGAGATCATCGAGTCCAACCATCTGCCCTACTCTACAAAGTTCTCCCCTACACCATATGCCTCAACACCACATCCAATCTACTCTTAAACACAGTCAGGGACAGCGACTCAACCCCTTCCCTGGGCACCTCAGCAGAAGAGAGATCTGGAGGGGCTGGAGCGAGTGCCGAGGAGGGACACGGAGCTGGTGAAAGGCCTGAGAATAAGTCTCATGAGGAACGAATGAGGTAGTTGGGATTGTTTAGTTTGAGGAAGAGGAGGCTGAGGGGAGACCTCATCCCTCTCTACAACTGCTTGAAAGGGCATTGGAGAGAGGTTGGTGCTGGTCTCTTCTCACGGGCAATGAGCGATAGAAGGAGAAGGAATGGCTGCAAGCTGCAGCAGGGTAGGGTTAGGCTGGACGTGAGGAAAAAGCTTTTCACAGAAAGAGTGGTCAGTCAGTGGAATCAGCTGCCCAGGGAGGGGGTGGAGTCCCCATCCCTGACTGTGTTTCAGAGTAGATTGGATGTGGTGTTGAGGGATGTGGTGTAGGGGAGAACTTGTAGAGTAGGGCTGATGGTTGGACTTGATGATCCCAGGGGTCTCTTCCAACCTAAATGATTCTATGAAAAGCCCTTCTGCCTCCAGTTATTTATAGGCAGGTTTTTCCCAGGGTGCTTCTCTGCATCAGGACCCGGTTCTTATTTAGGAGGGCATATTACTCACTTTTCTCTAACGTTTGGGAAAGCAGGACATGCTACTTTATTTGAAAAAGCAAAAAAATCCTACCAGCTCCTTCATCACTGCCAGTCACAGTCAGCGGCGCTGCATTCCCGGCTTGACACCACGGAGGAGGTTTGCCCTGAATAAATAGAGGAGATAAATGGTCTTTCTGTTCCTTCAGAAGAATTTGGGCCACTTCTCAAAGCCGGTGCCAGAAGTACAGTAGCGGAGCGGCGCGGGTAAAGTTAATTGCGCTCAGATTTTAGTTAAAAATCTAACTAGCTTGTCAGCTTTGAATTTATTTTTTCACAGTTCACTAGGGAGTGATAATGGGGAGGCTTTGATGTAGCTCCCTGGGTTGGTTGTTTTGGGGTTTGTGTGGGGTTTTTTGTTGGTTTTTTTTCACTTTGTACCTAATTCTCCGAAGTTTATTTTTTATTGGAGGGGGGAGACACACCAATGACAGCTTAACGCCAGCCAGAAGAATCACAACAGACAACACCCCCACCCTGAGGGGCAGAGGGGGCATCTCCTTAAAGATGGTTTGTGGGGAGCACCCATGCTGAGTTCTCTACCAAACCGCTCATCAGAGCTTTGTTAATTAGGTGTTACCAGGGTCTTGCTGCAAAGGTGAAGCTGTGATGCACAAAGCACCACCAAATTAACTCTTTAATCCCCCCATAGTGGTACAGTAAGTTTGCAGATGACATTAAGTTGGGTGGGAGTGTTGATCTGCTTGAGGGCAGGGATGCTCTACAGAGGGACTTGGATAGACTGGATAGATGGGCCAATGTTAATGGCATGGCCTTCAACGAGGCCAAGTGCCAGGTCCTGCCCTTGGGCCACACCAACCCCATGGATGGCTCCAGGCTTGGGGCAGTGTGGCTGGAGCTGCCTGGCAGAAAAGGACCTGGGGGTGCTGGTTGACAGGCAGCTGAAGATGAGCCAGCAGTGTGCCCAGGTGGCCAAGAAGTCCAAGGGCATCCTGGCTTGTATGAGAAACAGTGTGACCAGCAGAAGTAGGGAAGTGACTGTCTGCCTGTGCTCAGCTCTGGTGAGGCTGCACCTTGAGTGTTGTGNTGGTGTAGGGGAGAACTTGTAGAGTAGGGCTGATGGTTGGACTTGATGATCCCAAGGGTCTTTTCCAACCTGAATGATTCTGTGATTGTACATGGAGCCTCAACAACCACCAGGAATCTCAGCCATTGAACCCGGGGGTCTCTTCTAACCTATATGATTCTATGATAGTACATTTGCTAGGTCTCTCCTCTCAGGGAAACTGAGGCACGGTGGTTTTATTCCCGAGGCTTCCCTGAACGGCAAATATTTGAGAGAAAATAGATGTGGGACCGATTCAGAGCTCATAACGTGACGTTGTGGCTTCTAAACCCAGAAAAACCTCTCTGAAATAATTGTTTTGGAAGATGGTTCGTGCTTTCACTGGAACCAGAGTCTCTTTTCCATATTGTTTTTAAAGCAGGTGGAGGGAAAGGTTTGTGGTGTATAAAGCTGTATGTTGTACCCCCACTGGGAAGATCCAAGCTCTTCCATCATTTCTTAAATACATAAGCAGAAAGGCACATTTAAAGGCATTAATGGGTTTTGCTGTATCTTATTCTTTTGATTTAAGAGGTTTAACTTTAAGGTTAACTTTTGATTCAAGAGATTACTAGGGCTGGTGCCTCCCAGGGACCTGTTCTCTGGTTGGAGGGCAAACCAGCCTCCAAAGGTTGGAGGGCTCTCCTTAATTCATCTTTAAACCATTCTTGAATGCTTTGAAAGCATTTTTAATATAGTTTTAATTTGTTTGTTCTCCTTGAATGAAAAGTTATAACTTATTCTCCCACTTTGCCTTTACCTGGTGATGTGTGACCAAAACACTGAGCTCTTTGAAGGCACGAGGGGTTTTCTTGTGACTGCAGCCAGTTGCATTTTCCTGGATGGATGAGTTCCATCACCAGAATCTTATTATAATAAAGACCTTGTCTTACAGATACTTCTTTCCAGCAGCTAGGGGTTTCCCTGCTGCAGTAGAGACTGGCTGCCATGAATGCCTGATAGTGGAAATCATCTCTAAAGTGTTTGTCTGATGCTAAGGTAAGCTATCGTGTATCAAGGCAATGACCTTGAGCTCCCTCTGCGGCCCTTCTTTGGAGACCTCTTCATTGAGCCACTCTTTTCACTGCAGCTGGGTTTACAAAGCTAGTTGGCGTATTCAGACTTGGAGATAAACCTCTGCCTTTGTACCTGAGGTTCATAGAACCATAGAATGGTTAGAGCTGGAAGGGACCTTAAAGATCATCAAGTTCCAACCCCCCTGCTCTGGGCAGGGACACCTCCCACCAGACCAGGTGCTTCAAAGCCCCATCAAGCCTGGCCTTGAATGCTTCCAGGGATGGGGCAGCCACAGCTTCTCTGGGCAACCTGGGACAGGGTCTCTCCACCCTCACAGGAAAGAATTTCTTTCTGGTATCTAATTTGAATCTCCCCTCTTCCAGTTTAAAGCCCTTACCCCTTGTCCTGTCACTGCACTCCTGACAAAGAGTCCCGCTCCAGCTCTCCTGTAGCTCCCTTCAGATACTGGAAGGCTGCTCTAAAGTCTTCCTGGAGCCTTCTCTTCTCCAGGCTGAACAACCCCACCTTCCTCAGCCAGTCATCATAGCAGAGGTGCTCCATCCCTCTGATCATCTTCGTGGCCCTCTGCTGGACCCATTCCAACAGGTCCATGTCCTTTGTATGTTGAGGACTCCAGAGCTGGACACAGTGCTCCATGTGGTGTCTCAGGAGCACAGAGCAGAGGGGTAGAATCACCTCCCATGACCTGCTGGCCACGCTTCTTTTGATGCAGCCCAGGATGGGGTTGACTTTCTGGGCTGCCACTGCTCACTGCTGGCTCATGTTGAGCTTCTCATCTACCATCACTCCCAAGTCCTTCTCCTCAGGGCTGCTCTCCTGCCATTCTCCACCCAACCTGTATTTGTGCTTGGGATTGCCACATCCCAGGTGCAGGACCCTGCACTTGGCTTGGTTGAACTTCATGTGATTTGCAGTAGCCTACACAGGTTACACAAGTGTAGAGTCTTAACTGGAACGTGGTCTGGTCCCGTTCTGGCTAACCCCAGTGAAAACGGGAACGTCTGTTGCCAAAACTGTTGGAGCACCCAGTTGCAGCGAGGAGTCCAACGGGTTTTCACTGGGTGGGAAGTGACTGTCTGTTTTGCAAGCCCTGCAACCTCGATTTCAGCACATGTCTGGATGGGTTCAGTGGTAATCTCATCGCCTGGAGGAATGGCTGGCTTTTATTTGAAAGAAGAGTTGGGGGTTGTCCATTCTGAAGTGAAAACCGTAGGAGTAAAAGTTCTACTGTCTCCAGAAGATTCCTGAAGGGGCATTCAACAAAAAGAATCTGTTTGTAAGGCAGACAATGAAATATTTCTATTTTAAAAAGTGCTGCTTTAACATATAGATTGTCCTCCTGAATTTCAGCACAGGCCACGTTGTTTGTAGTGATATTTAACGAGAACACCTCGATTCTGTGCACTTGAAATAAGCAAATTTACAGTGGAAAGAGTCAGAGTCCAATATAAACCTTTCTTTCAGTTACTTTTTAGCAGAGCCTACATTTGAGTTTTGGTTGTACTCAGACTTCCAGAATGTTTCAGGATTACTGCCTGGGCTTAGAAGCACTGTGTTTTAAAATGATTTGGTTTTGGGGGAGAGGATGGTTGCTCTTGGGGGTTTCGATGGCAAAGTTTCGACAGAAGATTCTCTAATGTCTTTAAAAAGGTCACGGGTATTTCCTCAAGGGTGTCTTGACAATACTGGCATTTTTTAAAAAAATCATCAATTTTGGGGTGGTTTTTCCCCCCCTGTAAGGGGGACACGTGTGAATGTTGCACAAGGAATTTCATGCTTTTATTGTGAGTGTCAGGAGGATGGAGCCAGGCTCTTCTCAGTAACATCCAATGATAGGACAAGGGGTAGTGGATGCAAGCTGGAACAGAGAAGATTCCAGTTAAATATGAGGAAAAATTTCTTCACAGTGAGGGTGACTGAACACTGGCAGGGGCTGCCCAGGGAGGTGGTGGAGTCTCCTTCTCTGGAGACATCCAAAACCCACCTGGAGGCGTTCCTGTGTGACCTGCTCTGGGTGTTCCTGCTCTGGCAGGGGGATTGGACTAGATGATCTTTCAAGGTCCCTTCCAATCTCTGAGATTCTGTGATTCTGTGATACATGAGGTCGGGCTTGCGTCTTCTTGTGGCCAGGGGCTGGGGTGGGCTGGGCTGGGCTGGCTGCTGAGCATGGATGTGGGTTGCCTGCACCCATGGCCTGTGTGGGTTGAAGTGGATGGGATGGCATCTCCTGAAGGAGATAATGCACTGGTTTTGTTTCATTTTGGTTTTAAGAGTTAGGAGTTTAATGTTGATTATTGAGCAACCTGCTCTAGTGGGGAGGTGTCCCTGCCCATGGCAGAGAGGGGTTGGAACCTGATGGTCTTTAAGGTCCCTTCCAACTCTAACCAGTTGGTGCTGGTCTCTTCTCACAGGTAATTAGTGATAAAAGGAGAGGGAATGGCTGCAAGCTGCAGCAGGGTAGGGTTAGGCTGGCCATGAGAAAAAAGTTTTTCCCAGAGAGAGTGGTCAGTCAGTGGAATCAGCTGCCCAGGGAGGTGGTGGAGTCCCCATCCCTGACTGTGTTTCAGAGTAGATTGGATGTGGTGTTGAGGGATGTGGTGTAGGGGAGAACTTGTAGAGTAGGGCTGATGGTTGGACTTGATGATCCCAAGGGTCTCTGCCAACCTAAATGATTCTATGATTCTATTTCATCCTTCTTTAGGGCTATATAATATCTATATTATGCTGAACCTGGTCCAAATATTAATTTCTGTAAGTGCTGAAAAGCTAGAAATGCTGAATCTCAGATTGATGATCTAACTCGAGTCCCTCCAATTTTACAGTAAGATTATTTAGACAATTGGAATTGTTAATTGCATAATTACGTACGATTCATTTCTCTGGAAATAAAACTCATGAGGAAGAACTGTTCAGGATTTGGTTTTCATTTAGGGTGTGCCCTTGCTCTTTATGCATTACATACAATTCGAATGCCACTCAGAAGATGGAATTAGGAATATTCTTGCTTTCTTATCAATGTTTCCTCTGTGGTGTGGGGAAGAGATCAGGTACTTGTAGAGGACAGCTTATTATATCCTGAAGGAGGGATAGCTTAAGTCAAAATCTGGAGGAATCTGAGGAAGGAGAACTCCCCCTTGCCTGTCCCAGCCCTCACAATGTTGTTATGAGATGGAGAGGGTACAATCCCAACCTTTTGATGGGCAAGGAATCTCAAAAACTATGTATTTTTTAATAGTAAACTTAAAAGGTTGGGTTGCCAAGCTGTTCACTGACCTCCAGTTGTCCATGTTATTGAACTGGAAGCATAGTCCCTGGCCAAAGGGTGGTTGCATACACCACCCTGGTCTTTTCCAGGAAAATAGCACCTCAGGATCTTTTCATGGGAAGTGATTTGGGTGCAGCTGCCCCATTTTGTGTGAAGCAGTGCAGATGTCTACTGATTTGAGGTTTGCAGCTTGAGATACCTGAGCTTTTTTTTTGTTTCCAGATTGCTTCAAATCATAGACTTGCATGGACTTGTTTTCACAGTACTACTACTCTTAGAGTCATAGAATCATGTAGATTAGAAGGGACCTTTAGGATCCTGGAGTCCAACTATCAACCTAACACTGCCCAAACCACCATGAACCCGTGTCCCTCAGCACTGCATCTGCCTGGCTTTTAAATGTCTCCAGGGGTGGTGACTCTACCACTCTCCTAGGCAGCCTCTTCCAAGGCTTGACAACCCTTTTAGGGAAGAAATTGTTCCTAACATCCATCCTAAACCTCCCCTGGTGCAACTTGAGGGCATTTCCTCTTGTCCTATTGCCTGTTTCTTGGGAGGAGAGACCAACCCCAAAGCTCTGAAGAGTTTTCAGATTGAGGTTTTTGACAGGCAGGTATAAAAAATGAAACAGAAATCAAACAGCACTGACTTCGTATCAGTGTGCTCTGTGGCCAAGGCTGAAGTAGAATGGAGTTTCTCAGGTCTGTGTTGAGCTCCTTTAACCACCAAACTCTTGTTGATTTGGCTCTATGCATTTTGCAGCAGGTGAGATGTGGTCCTCTAGAGTTCTGCTTCCTTCACTGCCAACCCCTAACTCATCTCTGAAGGAGTCTGTCCTGCTCACTGTACGAGGGGAGGTCCTCTGCAAAGCGTTAACACGTAGCTGTGTAGTTCAAAAGGTGTTGGAATCCAGAAGCCCAAAGGACGCTGGAAGAGCCAGTCACCAAAATCTCTTGTGGATCTGAGTTACAGTAATCCCTCCCGTGGCCATAGGCTCCTGTGACTGTTCAGTGTTGAGCTTTAAACATTGTCTCCCTGTGGAACACAGGTTTGGAAACTCAGTGCACACCCCCTGGAGCTGAAAAATCATAGTTTTCCACTATTAGTCTCTGACAGGAACAACTCTGAAGTATTAAAGAAGAGAGAGTTTTTGATGTCAGCCCTGCTGCTTTTGTTGTTTGTTGGTTTATACATAGGAATGGGGGTTCTTTATCCTTCCATATACTCCTGGATTAAAGAAATGCACATTATTTTGGGTGATATTATTCGTGGCTGCATGAAAGCGAGAAGTTATTGTTTTATTAGAGGGACAAATTATGCCTCAGGGAAACAGGCTGGGCAGATCAGTGTTCATTTAGAAGGCTGTCTCGTATCCCACATGTCTGCATTCAAGCCAGACAAATTTGGATTTATTTTTTTTTCCTGTTTGAATTCATTTTTGATGCATTGACACTTCTGCCTTTTTTTGGGTTACAGCTTCCTATGTAAGCAGAGTAGGCTCACTCACAATGGGAGGGGATATAAATACCTGGTGAGAAACTCGTCCTCTGAAGTCGCTCTATTAATCCATGCCATCAGGGATGCTCTTATGTATGTCACCTCGTGAACGGTGCAGGTGAGAAAATGGAGCAGAAGAGCTTTCCATTCAAACCATGTTTTCTGTAAAAATCCTGGGTGATATTTTTAGGTGCCTTTGGCTGTCTAATTCTTTATATTGAGACGTTCTTGTGTGTAACATCCTCATGCCTGGTGCTTGTCTACCACCTCTGTGTGCCTAGAAGTCATGATGGAATCCCTCTGCTGTGAGTACAGGCTGAGAGAGTTGGGGGAGTTCAGCCTGGAGAAGAGAAGGCTCCAGGGAGACCTTAGAGCCCCTTCCAGTCCCTAAAGGGGCTCCAGGAGAGATGGTGAGGAGCTCTTGATCAGGGAGGGGGAAAGGTTTGACACTGAAAGAGGGGAGATGGAGATGAGATCTGGGGAAGAACTTCTTTGGTGTGAGGGTGATGAGACCCTGGCCCAGGTTGCCCAGAGAAGCTGTGGCTGCCGCATCCCTTGGAGGGGTTCAAGGCCAGGCTGGATGGGGCTTGAAGCAACCTGGTCTTATGGGAGGTGTCCCTGCCCAGGGCAGGGGGTGGGACCAGATGATCTTTAAGGTCCTTGCCAACCTGATCCATTCTATGATTCTATGATCTGTGGCTGCCCCATCCCTGGGGGTGTTCAAGGCCAGGTTGGAGGTGGCTTTGCACCACCTGGCATGGTGGGAAGTGTCCCTGCCCACGGCAGGGGGTTGGAACTGGGTGATCTTTAAGGTCCCTTCCAAACCAAACCATTCTATGAGCACAAATACAGACAGTCTGTGTCTTGCTAGCATGGTTTATTAATTAGATCTAATTCATTGCACTCATTGGGAATTCCCTGTGAACACTTCAAAGCACTCGATATAGATATTTGCTTGCCAGCATGTGATTCCTGGTGTGTTAGTTGCTGTCATGTGGCTAGAAGACTTCTTGAGTCTGCAAAGTACCTCATTTGTGATGAATAAAGCTACACAGATACTGGAGTCTTTAGATAGTGATAGGTGGTTGAGAACTGTGTTAATTGCTGTGTTACACTGGGGAAGGCAGAGCTTCTCGAGCTCTTAATCAAAGGACCTCAATCAAAACTCTCCCCTTGGAGAGCAGCATCCTGCAGACTATCTCACTACCTCAAGTGTTTGGCAGCTGGGGGCGAGAAAGGTACCAAAGCAGTTTATCTTGAAGTAAGCAAAACCATATTATCTTACAAAACCCTCATTTTACTGTTTCAGTTAGCTTTTTAATTAGGTACTGACTGCTCTGGGGAATTGGTTCTTGCCTGCCTCTGCCTACGTGCAGCGACTCGTCCCCGTCAGCTGAGTGGGAACACATTTCACGTGAGGGTTTTGCAATCAACCCCTTGCCCACCCTCTAGCGCCTCACAAACCAGCACCCCAACATCTTGGTTACAGAGTGAGCCCATCAAGCCTGTCTTTTCACACTGTTTTCAGGAAAAGAGCTGTTAGAAGAGTAAATAAGAACATCATCCGACGGGCAAGATTGGTTGGGAAGGCAACAGCTCGTTGGATATGCTTGGGTTACAGAGAGGATTGCAGTGGAGACTGGAAATTTTCCCAGAGAAGCTGTGGCTGCCCCATCCCTGGAGGGGTTCAAGGCCAAGTTGGATGGGGCTTGGAGCCATCTGGTGTGGTGGGAGGTATCCCTGCCCCACCTCCCCTCCCAGGGCAGGGAGGTTTGAACTGGCTGATCTTTAAGGTCCCTTCCAACCCAACCCTTCCAACCCAAACCATTCTGTGATCCCTCAATACTCCAATTTACGTGGTTGCAACCAAAACCTTTTCCCAGCTTCCTACCTTCCCCACAGGTCAAATGTTCCAGTGGGTTCTGGCATCTGCATTCAATGCGAAATACCTCACGTCTGTAATGGAGTGATAAGGTAGAGTCTAAACCTCTTTGAAAGATCTCAAAATGTCTATAGAATCATAGAATCATTTAGGTTGGAAGAGACCCCTGGGATCATCAAGTCCAACCATCAGCCCTACTCTACAAGTTCTCCCCTACACTAGATCCCTCAACACCACATCTAATCTGCTCTTAATACTCTAATCTACTCTTAAGTAACTCCACCCCCTCCCTGGGCAGCTGATTCCACTGACTGACCACTCCCTCTGTGAAAAATTTTTTCCTAATGTCTAGCCTAACCCTACCCTGCTGCAGCTTGCAGCCATTCCCTCTTGTTCTGTCGCTCATTGCCCGTGAGAAGAGACCAGCACCAATATCTCTACAATGCCCTTTCAAGCAGTTGTAGAGAGTGATGAGGTCTCCCCTCAGCCTCCTCTTCCTCAGACTAAACAACCCCAACTCCCTCAATCGATCCTCATAAGCCTTGTTTTCCAGGCCTCTCACCAGCTTTGTTGCCCTCCTCTGTACTCGCTCCAGCACCTCGATATCTCTCTTGTGCTGAGGTGCCCAGAACTGGACACAAAATGCAGAAAAGAACTGGACACAAAATGGTTCCTATGCAGGAACCATTCTCATAGAATGGTTCAGGTGGGAAAAGGGTATCAAGTTCCAGCTCTCTGCCCTGGGGAATTTCTGTACTATCCCTATGGAGTATCTTAAGAGTAACACTCAGAGGAGTACTTAAAGGTCAGGTAAAAACTTCTTGTGCCAGGGTGCAAAAGCATCAATATTGTGTCAGTGTCTCTGTATTAGGAGATGTTTCTCCATGGTGTCACGTTCCTCTGCCATAACTGATACTTTCATCCTCGACATTTCTGACTCTGGAGCGTGAACTCTGTTTTGGGAGCGGATCAGGGCAGAAAAAGAAAGCTTTGTGTTTCTTGGAGAGGCTGTTACGGTTAATCCTGGAGAGGCAGAAGCTGCTCAGGTTTTCTTGCCCTTCAGAGCGCTTCGGATACATGTTATCACACATTAACTTATCTTGATTAATTCTGCAAAAGATAGGAGAGCAGTTCCCTCTAGTTCTTGTGAAAATGAGAGGGACGCACTATCTCGCCATCATCCTCCCTTGGCGTCAGAGTGTCTGTCTGCTGGCATTGCTTTAAGCCAAGGGAAATTGCTTGACATCACTTACATTTCTGAATATCCAGACGGTGGGAGTCTGGCACTCGGAGGGTGAATTCCAAAGCCAGTTTTATCCACTGGATGGTACAGATCAGGTTAACACGCAGGCTTGACTACATCACTAAATCCTTGAGGTAGAACTTCCCCAGGTGAAGTAGCAGCAAGTTCAAGGCTAACAACAGGATTTTTCTGTTATTTTCTTTTTTTTTTTCCCATTTCTTCGC
>VZTM01041203.1:143082-177534 GCA_013400555.1 Jacana jacana | reverse complement strand
GGCAAAGGTGGGTGGATGTCACACACCTATCTAAATGCTCATGATTTCTGGGCACAGGTTTGTGGTTATGGTTACTGTCAAAGAAGAGAGCTGGATGGTTTCCTGAGCCTTGAGGTCAATCCCCTTCTGCCTTGATACGAGCAAATTCATCTACGTGGTGTAGAAAATCCTGTGGTTTCAAACCAGGATTTCAGGACACTTGGTGTCATCTCCAGCTCATGGGCATGGAGCTTTGTAAACTCTTCCCTTTAAGACAAGGGGTTATTAAAATGAAGTGTCACTTTGGGCTTGTTTTATTTGATGGGAAGCTTTTTTTTTTTTATTTAAAAGAGAAAAGAAAAAAAGGGAAGAAAAAGAAAATCAAATAGCCTGGTTTCTTGTAGGGGAAAATTCCTTCCGAACTGAGCATGAAATGGTTCAGCAAATCTTTTTTCCAACGTATTTCAGGCTTCTGCTTTGATGGAGCAGCAAGGTGCCAATCAGCCAATGGAAATTTTCCAAAGGCCCCAGTGTATGCTTTTCCAAAGGAGACAAAAAAACCCAAACATAAATAAACCTGTTTTAGGAAGTTCATTCCCCAGTTCTGTTCCTTCAGACACCAGCTCAAAGCCAGGCTTCCCCAGATTCCCCCCTTGACATGGCTTTTGCCTGGTTTGGGGTTGGGGGGGGGGGAGTTGTTGTTGTTGTGGTTTGGTTTTGCTTTTCATTATTGTTGTTCTTTGACAAGACTATCTCAGTGGTGTCAAAAAGGACCTGGCTTAACCAAAACAGCGGCAGTTAACAATAACCAGCCTCTGATCAGTGTTTTCCTCCCCGAGACTTGCCCAAGTTTATTTGGCTGTTCTTGAGAGGTGGTTGCTTTCACAGTCGAGCCTGCCTTTGATACCACAGCGAAGTAAAGCTTCTAAATTTGTCCTGGCTGTGTTTGCTTTTTGAGGATTTTCTGGACAAGTGTTTCTGCTCTTCCTTTCCTGTTCTGTCTGATATCTAGGGATAAACACCCCGCAGGCAGGCACATGCACACCCAGGCTGTTTTATCCAGGAGGCTGTGCGTAATGCTGTTGGGGGGGGTGTGTGTTGTGGCACTAGGATCTTCAAATACTTGGTTCATTCTAATTTGGATTTTAAGGCATATTTGGCATTTTTGATGCCGTCACCATAGTTCTTGTTTTCCCCCAGGATCTTTCCATCCTTTTCCGTATTTTCATATAATTTCAGAGGAGTCGAGTGAGTAAATATGTCTTTATTGTAGTAGGACTTCAAGAGAAAAGACAGAGTGACTTGGAGAGTTGCTAATAAATCAACATCTTCTTTTCAAAGCTTTACCCAGTAATGGGAAGAGTAAGAAACCAAGGGAAGTATTTTTTTTTCTCTTTAATGAGGGTATTACTCAGTCAGGTTTAAGGGTAAAATGCATCAGGAGCACATTAATTTTAAAAGCAAAATTTTGAGCAGCTTCTTTGTTTACCTGACAGGAATGTCCTGCTTGCACTGAAGAATCAATACATGGATTATGGCTTTAGTGGCTTGTGTTCCTTCTGTATCTCCAGGTGTTCTTCTGTGTAGATACATAGGTTGGTATTTAAGTCACCTGGAAAGTTAATACAGAATCATAGAATGGTTAGAGTTGGAAGGGACCTTAAAGAGTATCGAGCTCCACTCCCCCTGCCCTGGCCAGGGACCATGTTGAGGAACCTAGACCAGGTTTGAGAATCTTGTGTGCTTTTAGAAATGAAATTGGGCTGTTCTTTTAAACTTCTACCCAGAATACCTTGTGCTACAATAAATTAGCAGCAGAAGTGAGTCTAGAAGCCAAGAGTCTTGAGCTACCCAGTGACATTCTTGTGACTTGCCTTTCAGTGATACCTTGCACATCAGTAAAGCTCTCCCCCATTTTGATGGCACCCCCTGACTCCTATGATGTGCATTTAATAGCTTCTGTGATAAAATATGGTGTATTTGCTAGAATTGTTCACATGAATGACTGTGCTATTTTATTTCCTTTCCTTGGGCAAGAATGGATTGGGTTTTGGAACTGCAGAAAGGCAATAGTAGATGGTCAGCAGTCATACTTTTAATAAGGATGTCTACTGAAGGTTGGGAATGACCTTAAAAGCAATAGCTGATGTTGTATGGGTATATGCTAAATGGTGTTTCAGGTTCTATATACTGGTAGGTCAAAATGGGGCTTTGTAGAGAGACAGGCAACTTGGTTTCTCTCTGGGATGTTTGTTGATAATCTATATGTTCCAGTCTTAGCTGAGGATGCCTCCTGGATGGTGTTGATGTGTTAAAGGGGCCCTTGGGAGGTGTATCAGTCTAGTCAGGATGGTTAATGTCACCAATGTCAATGCCAGTTGCCATCACTTGGGCAACTGGTGTAAAGGCAGGGATGGTGGGGTCTGATTCCTGGACCTGACCTGCAGAGGCGGTTTGCACCACCCCTGGAAGGTCAAACCAGTTGTGTCTGTAGATGTCAAAGCCACAACATACATATATGTGGATGGATGTAGGATCCCTACAGTGCTGCTCACCCACCAGAATAGTATTTGAGAAGAATTAGGCAAGCACAACCTCATCTTCTAAAAGATGAGAAAAAACCCTTCCCCTTGTTGGATTAATTGGCTGCTGTGGTCTCCAGTCCATCTCGTGGGTGGATGACAATGTTTTAACAAGAAGAAACACTAGTTTTATACAGGGTGGAGACTGAAGCACCCATAAATTAAATCATATGTGGGCAGGTGATGGCAAGGCAGGAGATAAACGAAGGTCTTTGGGGACCATCTAGCCTGTCCTCTGCCCACGAAGAAACTGAGGTGGAAGGACAGAAGTAACGAAAAGAGAAGGAAGGAGCACCAGAGAGAGAATAAAAAGCAAAGGAAATCCTGGGAGAAAAAAGCCTTTTAATATATCAGCATAATTTCCATATGCAAGGAGTGGCCTCTTGCCAGCTAATTGGGTTTATTTGCAAGGGGGATATTTCTGTCTTTCATGTAGTAAAGGCAGCTTTTGGACTAGTGAGATACAGTTTAAAATGCAAGTCATCCTGGGTGTGTCGGAGGAGGAGATCGCTTATATCTATATAATGGCATATATCTATGCTTATACTGAGGGCACAGAAGATCTTAGGTAGTTTTCAATGCTCCCAAAATTCCAAATGTGATTTTTTTTCCCCAAAAAACTTCAAACTTTTGGACTACAGTGATGAGAAATACTTGAGGTTTTGGTGGTTTGTTTTGTTATTTAGCTTGGGTTTTTTTTTTTCCTTTTTGCTTAAGCAAGTTTAATTTTTACTGCCAGTCTTGGTGGTGTCTGTTCTGGAGAGTAGCAGGAAAAGCTGATAAGGGCATAGGACAGAAATCTTTGTGCTTATCTCGCTGCAACACATGGAGCTGAGAGTGCATCCTTTTCCTGTCCTAGGACAGGAGACGTAAACTGACCATCTCCTGACAGCAGTGACTTCAAACAGAGCCTCTAACGTCTGGAGGCTATGAATCTTCTCTCAACTTCAGAGGCCAGCTAGGTGAAAGTGGGTCACTGGCTGTTTAGAAACCTGGTTTTGTGCCAGCACCAAAGAAAAAAAAACCCAACACATTTCTGGTAACTGTTGGGTCAATAGACACCTCTGTAGACATTCTAGTGTTTTCTGAGAGAGTTTCTTTTTCTCCCAAAGGGCATAAATTCAGAATGACTCCTAATTAATTGTTTTAGCTGTGAATTAAGCTCTAAAAAAGAAAAAAAAAAAGATTTAACTGTTTGGGTTTTTTTTTATAAGAGAGTTTTATAAAAATCAGGGTTGTGCTATCAGATTTGGAACAAAGGTCAGACAACGATTGTCCTCAAAGAAGGGGTTATTTGGACAGCAAGTGTCTTTACAGGCAAACATCAGAGGTTTTCTTTTATGTATTGTCTTTATGTGACCTAGAAGTAAAGGGTCTAAGTCAAAGGGAATGTGAATTGGAGCAAAGAGAACCTTCCACCAGAACTACCAGTGCCTCGTGTGGCTGGTCCTCGGGATCCCAGCCAGGGCTTGTCCTGTGACTCTGGGTTAGTAACCAATTCTCGAAAAACTAGAAACACAGTTATCTATTGGTTAGACCAGCTCATTTCTATTACACTAAATAGATTTTATCCCTAATTTTTGCCGTTAAAATGGGTACAAGAAGCTCCACTTTGCAGCTCTTCTTCTGGCCCCATGTGGAGAGAGATCTCAGTTGGCCGAAGCCCATGACTAGCAATTCAGGAACGAAAAACCAGGAGTCCCACATCAAATATCAATGTCATAGAGTTTGGGGCAAACTACTTTGCTGCTCTCTGGGCCTTGGTGTCCCCAGTGGTAGAACAACCCAAGTACTCCATGGTGATGCCAAGTTCAACACAGGAGATCAGAGTGGGAAAGAGACTTTGGAGGTGCGCTGTATTTCTCTGCTGATTAACTCCCTTCCTGGCAACTTTGCTCTGAAGTCTTACCTATAGATAGGTAAGCATGGTTCCAGCTATTCAATTGCCCAAGGATCCTGAGACTTAAACATTTGGCCCAGGTTTGACAGGGGTGTAACGTGCTGCCACATCAGCTGAAGGGGCAGCCTTAACGTTGGAAGGTTTATTTATGGCCGTGGCATCGCCATGCCTTGCTAGCACCGGTCTCCTCATCTCTTCCCTACGTTAACTTTGAGACCTCACCAAGGCTGAAGAAATAGGTATGATCTCATCCTTTCCCTTTGTTTCAGGATGCAGAATGGTTCCTCCAGATTGATTGATTATTTTTTTTTATGATGATGATGATTTTTTTGTTTTATTAGCAGTCACTCCTGGGCAAATGCAAGAGCTGCATGAATTACCAGCATTAAATCTCAAAGCTTTTCAGCTCTAGTCTGGAATTTGAGGTTTACTACAGCCCTTAATCTCAGTTTGTGGTCACATAACTTTGATAGGAGCTGGCTTTGATTGGAAAACCAGCAAACTTTTATCTCTTCCCTCCTTCCAGTAGGTACATTTCTGTCCCAGCAAACCCCAAATAGCTTCCTAAATGCAGCTGAGATAGTATAAAGGCTTTAGGACCCTTCAGCAGCAGGATGAATGGGATCCCTGGAGTAGTGTGATTAATCTCAGTATAATCTCAACTTTCTAGTTCTCTTCCAGTCCCCATGAATCAGATGCAAATTGTACCCTGCAGAGTTGGCTAATCTGTCATCTCTAGTAGATTGTCAGCTACCTATCCCAACCTTCTCCTCTGGTATTTAAAAAAATCATCGTGGAACCTTTCATGTTGTCTTTCTCACAGGGCTACCAGCTCTCCAGGATTCCTGTTATTTTCAGCTCTGGGTTAAAGACAGAAGCACAACTGCAAGTTTTTTTTTCTCTTTTCCTGAAGTGCAGTGAATCTGAGACCAGATGAAATTTGTTGAGACTAAGGTTATTCTTCTGCCTTCAAAATAGCGGTGGAATAAAGGCATAAATCTTGGCAGTTTTGGATTCAAAATCCGAACTGGGGTCCTGTGAGAAGCAGAGCAGCTCAAGCTGGGAGTCCAGCTCCAGGCTTTATACCCACATCCCCTTTTTCTTCAAGGCAGGAAAACTGGAGGCCTGTTTGAGCACTGGGTGTGGAGATCCCAGCCCTCGAGGGAACGCACCGCTCCTTCGGCACAGCTCACCCTTCCCCTCGGCTGAGCGAAATTAGATCAGCTTCCTCCCTCCCAGTCAGTTTTACTTTCTGCACCAGCACAGATTTGCAGTGTGTCGGGCTGGATGGTGTCTCACCAACTGGGGTGTAAAATGCAGAGCCAGAAATTCGGATGGTAATTCTACCCACCCTTCGTTACTCGTGCCTTTGTATTTCTTTGCAACTTTCCCACATTCACAATAGTTTGGTCCCGTTTAACACCAGTATGAGGCTTTCCCATAGGAGAGCTACTGTGTATTGCTTTGAGGGTTATTAACTGGTTAGAATCACAGGATGGTTAGAGGTGGAAGGGTCCTTAAAGATCATTCAACTCCCCCTGCTGTGGACAGGGACACCTCCCACTAGACCAGGTTGTTCAAAGCCCCATCCAGCCTGGCCTTGAAACCGGTTAATAAGCCTTTTGTAAGGAGACTTCCCATTTGCTTTCCAGCCTAAAGGAAAATCCAAGTAGCTCTTGCTTCTGCAAAAAAAAACCTGTCCTCTCTCGAGGAGCCTGACCTGCAACTGTGATTTACCACCCCATCCTCCACATCCCTCCACCTGGCCACCGCCGGAAAGGACACGGTACCAGGTTTCAGTAATTCCTGTTGCGTATTGTCCCGCTCGGGGAGGCTGTCACTCATCTCCCCCAGCTCTCCAGGCTTCGGCAGCGGGGTAGGAGCCCTCGTTATGTGAGCCACATCAGCTTTTCCGTGCCCCAGGACATTTGGGAAGGTAAAGCTCCACCACCTTCCACTCACCTTGCCAGAGATTTCATGAGTGTTGGTAAATGCCTTAGTTACTTGAGAAGCCGTTGCTATAGAGAATGTCCTTTGCTGCGTGTTTGTACTGGCTCCTTTAAATGAGTGTCAATACCAGCATCTGACTGGGCAAAAAAAAACCTGTCAGCATCTGCCTTCTGCTGTTAACATTGGCAGCAGCTTCTTGTAACTGTTGCAGGGAAGTAGCTCTGGTGGCCAAATTCTTTCAAAATTCAGATATTAGCCGTTTGAATACTTAACTCTTTCATGAGGCTCTCTATAGCCCACCCTTTCCCACCCTGCTCTCCACCAGAGCTGCTCAAGCCAAGGTGCAAAGGAACCATTTTTCACTATGGGATGTGCTTACTGCTTCTTCTCTTCCTTGTTTCTATGCATTAGGGTTGAGGAGTTGGTTGCTTTTTTTCATAGGGGGTAAATTTGCAAAGGACCTGAAGGGCTCATGAGATCCATCACCTTTTCTCTGGGAGGGATCAGCTCTGCTCACACAACTCTTGGCAGATGTGCTTTAAAAAAGCCCAATGCTAAATGGGTGTCTCTCTCAGGTGAACTCCCAAACTCTGGGAAGTCTGTTGTGTGCTTGATATAACAGGGGAAGGCTTTTCCACCTCATAAAACTGCATCTCTGTCGCTGCTCTTTCAGATTATTCTTTCTTTCCCTCGGGGAGCGGGACAGGGAGATAAGGCTGCTGTTCTTTTCTGACCTCTGACATTAAGGTTGCTCTAGGAATTGTAAACCCCAAATCATTCATTCCGACTCATAGCCTTGGTTAGAATTTTAATAGCTTCTGGCATGGCAGGCAGAGATGTGGCTGGCATATTTTCAGGCTTTCTTTTCAATCATGAGGCTAAATTACCGTCTTTCTAGTTACAGCAAATACGACCTGACCAGCCCTCGGTGTGAATCAGAAGAAGGCTCAGACTCTGCATCTGTAGTGTGGCATCTTAACCACTACTGTGACCCTAAACTGACAGATTTTTGCTGTGTCTGGCCTTTCCTCTCAACGTATTTTGGTGTGTTGAACAATGTTAAATGGCTTTTCTATTGTAGAAACTGTGTGTAAGAAGGGCACGTTGAAAGGGAAGGTTGCTGTGGCTTTGGGATTAAGTTCTCTTGTGTTGCTTTCTCCTGGTGACTAGTTACCGTAGAATCATTGAATTGTCTAGGTTGGAAGAGACCTTTAAGATCATCTAGTCCAGCCATCAACCTAACTTTGATAAAAACCAACAACCCATCACTGAACCATGTCACTGAGTACTCTGTCAACCCGTCTTTGAAATCCCTCCAGGGATGGTGGCTCAGCCCCTTCCCTGGGCAGCCCATTCCAAGGCTTGATAACCCTTTCCATGTAAAAATTGTTCCTGATTTCCAATGTGAACCTCCCCTGGTGCAACTTGAGGCCATTTCCTCTTGTCGTATTGCCTGTGACTTGGGACAAGAGACTGACCCCTACCCCTCTACAACCTACTTGCAGGGAGTTGTAGAGAGCGAGAAGGTCTCCCCTCAGGCTCCTCCAGGCTGAACACCCCCAGCTCCCTCAGCCTCTCTTCACAAGGCTTACTCTCCACACTCCTCACCAGCTTTGTTGCCCTTCTCTGGACCTGCTGCAGCACCCCAGTGTCTTTTTTTGTGGGAAGGAGCCCAAAACTGGACACAGTACTCGAGATGGGGCCTCACCAGTGCTGAGCAGAGGGGGACAGTCACCTCACCAGTCCTACTCACCACGCTGTTCCTGATACAGGCCAGGATGCTGTTGGCCATCTTGGCTACCTGGGCACACTACTGGCTCCTGTTCAACTGGCTGTTGTCCATGTAAATAAATTCCCTCCCAAGCTCTGCTTCTAAGTCTCACTAGGACAACCCTCTTTCTGAATTAGGTTGTGCCAGGGACCCTTCCCAGTCCCACCGTATGGACGAGACTGTAGAAGAGTCACCATCCCTGACTGTGTTTAAGAATAGATTAGATGTGGTGTTGAGGGATATGGTTTAGGGGAGAACTTGTAGAGTAGGGCTGATGGTTGGACTTGATGATCCCAAGGGTCTCTTCCAACCTGAATGATTCTATGATTCTAAGATCTGACTCCTTCCACCCTATATAGTCCTCCAATTCCATTCCAGTGGTCTTTAAGCCCCCTGACGTGCCCACCTCCCTTCAGAGGATGAGGTACCCAGTTTCCCATTGGGAAAACAGTCATGCCACTCTCATGCAATGGTTAACCGGGGTCCTGGGTGGGCTTGGCAGCTTCCAGGGGACTCTGCTCCTCCGCTTTTGCTGTTGCTAATTTAAATCTCGCTTGGATACACATAAACGCAAAGCGTAACGAGAATTCCCGGGGCGGGATCCGACGGTGAACTCCTTCTGAACCGAAGCACAGAGATAAATCAAAGTTTGTGCTGTTTAACTGCTGCAGACGTGCTGCACACGCGGGCAAAGACTGAGAGAGAGAAGAGAATGCGGGCTCTCTCTGGAGAGTTGGAGCTATCCTGGTGACTCCGGGCATAACAGGATATACAAATGGTTCTGTTTGGCCCCTTTGTTTTAATGTTGGTTTGTTTGTAGCCTGCCCAAGATACTAATTGGTGTTTTACAAGTCTAAAGGCAAAGGTGTCTGCCCTGCAGAACTCACTAAGGAAAAACACTACCGTACAGTGTTAATGCACAGTCAGATCTTCTGCCTAATGAACCAAGCGCTTTGATAAAATCTCTACCTCCTGGTGAATTCTCTGCTTGGATTTGCCCCTCGACTCCCATCTTCTTTTACACCTCACTTTGTCTTCTTTTCTGCTCAGCTTTAAATTTGGGGGTGGGGAAGTTTGCACTTTACTCGACATTTTACGGTGTAGCTCCTTGAAAAGGAAGTGAATCACCTCTTTCACCAGGAGCAAAACAGGGTCGGTCTGATGTGTGGATGTTTAAGCTGAGAAGTGGGAAGACCCTGGCCTGGCAGAGGGTTTGAAAGAGGAATGGTTGGTGGTGTGACCTTAGCTTTTCAATCCCTTCAACACGCTGCGGTTGATAACAGGTTCTAACATGGATGTTAGTGCCGGCATTTGCAATGCTCATAGCCAGAAGAATAATTGAACAATTCCTCCTCTTCAGCGATGTGTTGGCTTCTTACCACCTATGACTTAGCATGGGTTCTTTTTTTTCCTCCAGAGGTGTTGATTGCTGCAAAAAATAGTGTGTTAATGGGTTACCATCTGCACATTACCCTCCCCGCTTCCATTCCCATGTTACTGCCCCTTTTCCAGAGGTGATTTCCTCCTGCAGCAGAGGTGGTGGAACAGACTCTGCGGCTGCTTCTTCTCTGCTTCAGCACAAAATGCGCCACAGAGTTACTCTAAATCGTCTTTAGAGGTGGTTTATCCCATCATTATTGTTTCCCTGTTTCTCACTGAGCCTCACATCCACGTTAAATCAACAGCTACCTTTTAACACAAATCATGTTCTAGGAAGGAGAAGTGTCTGAGAAACCTGAAGTGTCCCCTATCTGCGTTTAAGAGTCGATTGGATGTGTTGTTGAGGCATATGGTGCAGGAGAGAACTTTGTAGAGTAGGGCTGATGGTTGGACTTGATGATCCCAAAAGTGTCTTCCAACCAAAATGATTCTATGGAACTGGTTTAAGGGTAGTGAGAATGAGCATTGAGCTGCTGGAACTTTATTGGTGGGGACTTTGGGCTTCTTTTCTTTCTAACCTGTATCTGTGTGGTGTGGTGCTGTTGAAGTTTTCCAGCTACTAATGCGTATCAAGCTTTAAACATGCAGAACTCTCAGCAGCAGTAGTGGGCCCGATGAACTGCTGAAATACAGCCCAACTTCTTAATTTTTATACCATTCAATGTCAGGTTGCCTTTCACCCATGTGCATTACTGTATATTTGTCAACACTGAATTTCTTTTGCTATCATTTTAACTCCTTAAAGTGCTGCCTCATTTTAAGCCTGGTTTCCAAACCGATGAAGCATCTATAATTATTCCATTTCTTTATTCCGGCCTCTTCTTCCTGATGTCAACCACGTTACGTAGGCAGACAGCAGCCTTACAGGTACAAAGTTCCTCCTCTTTGGGAAAATAAATGGTCCCATAAAAAGGGAAAGCAAATTGTTTTCCCAGCTGGGCTCAACTGTATTATTAGACATCAGAGAATCCACAGAAAGGAAAGCCGTTATGAGTGCTGCAACCACAGGAACAGCTTCTATCAGAGCTTGCACTTCATTAGATAGATGGGGTCATCTAGCCACAAGATGCAAAGCCACAGGAAGCCAAGTTGCTTTGCTTAGGAGTTACTAGAGTTACTGTCTTTTAAACAACAGAAAAAGTAGCTCAGGTCTTGGACCTTCGTCTTGACCTTGACCTTCATCTGTGCTTGAAGTGACTTCTTTCAGAAAACTTCTTTAAAAACTCCGTGGCTCCACCCCCCAGCTTTTTATATGGCATTAAGCGTGGGGTAACGAAGGGAAGAAACCAAAGGGAGCTGGTGTTGCTGAGTCACTTGCTGAGATTTGAGGTGGGCCCACGCGGTGGTGGAGCTCTGCTCGGGACGCAGGGACCACCCAGCTCTTGCAGGTAGCGGAAGGGATTAGCAGAGGGCTCAGGTAATGAAAGGAGAGTGGGGTAGGACTGAAAAGGAGGGAAAGGAACAGTAGAAAGCGGCTTTTATGGGTGAATTTTAGGGTGTTATCGGGGCTAAACACAATCTTCTAAAGCTTCTGTGGTCTTGCTAAATGCTAGGCCACCTAGGTCTGTTGGGCAAGGGTCTTTTGTTCCTCTATACACCCTTTTAGTGCTCAACGTAAAGCAAGCACTTTGGTGCTGTCTGGCATCTGGTTTCTCTCAGCTTCAGGACACTTAGAACATCTCGATGAACTGCTCCAAGCCTTCCACGAGGGATTTGAGCCCCCAGCCAGCACCACTTCCCTTTCTACAGAACTTCCCACCACATGGCCAAGGAACTGGAGAGAGCAGCTGTGATTTACGCTGTTTGCCTTTGCTTCCCTGCAGACAGTGGAGTATTAAAGCAAATAAGACACTCCTTTAATCTGTTGCTTCCTCCTGAGTCTTCTCTTCATTTTGCTGCTGGTCCTTGGAGCAGTTTGCTCTTAAGCCATGATAAGAGCCCCATTCCCACTCCTTTTTCAAAGCTCCCGTGCCAGGAGACGTTCTACCTTGGAGAAGGCAGGCTGCCTGTGGGATTGCCTACCTGGCAATTATGTGTTGCTGTATAATAACCCACTCCAAGCTTTTAACCCTGCAAGTAAGTCCCTTGGGGCACAGGTTCTGTGTTTTGTGTGGTTCACTGGGCAACTGTAGAGCACTTCATTTCCCCTTAAGGCGTTACATGAAGTTGTTAATAATAAAATCCTAGGAAATCTATTTGGAATTACAGGCACGGGGATTTTCTCCTTGTCGGTTTTTAACATGACTGCTAAATCTTTAAGGAGCACCATAAAGCTAATACTTACCATAATGAAAGACAGATGTGTCTAAAACTCACCCAGGTCAAAATTATAGAAGCAACCACCGCCAAATGAAGCAAAAAAAAAGGAAAGGTAAGGAGGAAGAGAAGCAGCAAAGCAGGGTGTGAAGTGATGGCTACGGTTTTGTGAGGTGCAGAACCACAGAATCATTTATTGTTTAGGTTGGAAAGGACCTTTCATCGAGTCCAACCATTTAAAGTCACAGAGAGGCAAGGAGAGCGGAGCAGAGACACAGAGGTCAGCTGTGGAAAACAAGGCAAAGGAAATGAAGGCCGAGGAGGGGGTTGAAGGTGGAGAGTGAGGTGTTTTACTCCCAGGGGAGGAAAGTAACGTAAACCCAAGAGCGGTCTGGACAGATATAACACATATAAATTAAATGTTTTCACCTTTAATGCTTGGGAGATCAGAGCTGGATGGCCAGTGAGCAGAAAAGCTGAGATAAGACCCTGACTATGAGGATTCAGACTCTCTCAACGTCCTATGGGTGTCTGTCAGTCTTGAAGCACAAGAACTGTCACCTTCACTTGGATAATTGCAGGCCTTGGTAGTGTAGATACTGAACATGATGATCTAAGCTATTCTCTCGTCAAATGGCTTGCTTACCTAGGTTAAACCAGATGGGTTTTGCAGGTTGATTGAGCCAAAGTTCTGCCAAAGATTGCAGATTTCACAAACTGACCACAAAAAGCCAGCGCCTTTGTCACAGGTCACAGCGTACGTGCTCTGTCTTGCTCAGGCTGTGAGGCTGCATGGGTCGTGCTGGCACTTGTAGTCTCCAGGGACTGCCCTCCCTGGAGATGACACCCTGCTTGATGACAAGTACTCCATCTGCTTTGAGACTGAAATGTTCTTCTCGCTGTCAGGGCCATGGAGAAGGGCTGGAGCCCCTTTGCTGTGAGGACAGGCTGTGAGAGAGTTGGAGAGGTTCAACCTGAAGAAGAGGAAGCTGCAGGGAAGCCTTAGAGCCCCTTCCAGACCCCAAGCCGTTCTCAGCCATTTCTCAGCATTAAGGGGACAGAGAAAGCATTGAAGGGATTAGGGCTACAAAGATGATGAAGGGAGTGGAGCATCTCCCATAGGAGGAAAGGCTGAGGGAGCTGGGTCTGGAGGAGACTGAGGGGTGACCTTATTAATGTTTATAAATATAGAAAGGGTGAGTGTCAGGAGGATGGAGCCAGGCTCTTCTTGGTGACATCCAATGATAGGTCAAGGGACAATGGGTGCAAGCTGGAAAAGAGGAGGTTCCACTTAAATGTGAGGAAAAACTTCTTCACAGTGAGGGTGAGGGAACACTGGCAGGGGCTGACCAGGGAGGTGGTGGAGTCTCCTTCTCTGGAGACATTCCAAACTCGCCTGGAGGCGTTCCTGTGTGACCTGCTCTGGGTGTTCCTGCTCCGGCAGGGGGATTGGACTGGAGGAGCTTTCAAGGTCCCTTCCAATCCCTGATATTCTCTGATGCTGTGATGCCCAGGAGTCTTTACATTCTAGCAAGCATGAAAGAGGTTGAAATACCTGTCCTACAGTAGGAAACCTCAGGAATGGGAAATATGTTGTTTCCTGCTGAAACAAGAGGGAGTTTTGAGGCTTTCCCCGTCAGGACACCAAGGATTGCTGCCCTTCCCTACTGTCTGTTGTGGAAACACAAACCCAGAGGTTCCGTCCTTGCCTCCTCAAGCCGTTTTTCCGTGCTGAATGATGTCACTTGCATAGCTTTTGTTGCATCTTGCTCCTGGTTACAGTCATCCTGTCTTTCCTTCCTGTGATACTCTTGTTGCCAAAGTTAATTTAGAACCAAATTACCAGCCTTTTCACCTCAAGTTCTGAGATGTATTAACTGTAGCGTTCCGTGTAAATACCTACTCCTGGTATTCTTACTGAACGTGGAAAAATAGCAAAGCTGGTAAACCCAAATGAAGTCAGAACATCTCGTGTCTTCTTTAAAGCTGTATTCACCTTTGCTTTTATGCTGTTTGGAGTAGAATCTGTGCCTCCAGGAACTTGGAAGCCAACGCTTCGAGTGAGCACAGAACAATACAAGTCTCTGCAGAAACGTTGCTCCGATAACTTTGCTTTTTTGGCCTACATTTCTTGGTGGTTATTATTTGTTAATTATGTTATATAGCACTCATATGTGGGCTAATTGCTTCCCCAGAGAGCTTGCAATAAAATGATGGACAGAACAAGGGCAGGATGTTACACATCTCAGTGAAAGGGTGAGGTAGGACAGGGGCAATATGGTTAAGTTAAATACTTAGGGCTGTATTTAAAAACGGAGAAGCCTTCTGAAGCGTCCTGAAGAGGAGTTGGGTGGGTTTGTGAGGGGAAAGGATGGGTGCTAATTTGAATCGATGTGAGGAGTGGACTCATCAGAATAGTTGTGCAAGGAAGCCCCAAAAGTAAAGAAGAAAAATTAAGAAGAATATGGAAATTTATGGGAGGAAGCTGCAGAATCACAGAATGATAAGGGGCTAGAAAGGAAACTCTGGAGATCATCTAGACCAACCTCCTGCCAAAGCAGGTCCACCCAGAGCAGGTCCCACAGGAAGGTATCCAGGTGGGTTTGGATGTCTCCAGAGACAGAGGTTCCCCCACCTCTCTGGGCAGCCTCTGCCAGGACTCTGCCACTCTCAAAGTGAAGAAGTTCTACCTCATGTTTAGATAGGCACAAACTTGTACATTAGAAGTTCTATTTTCTCCTGTCCTCTCACTGGGCACCACTGAAGAAAGCCTGGCCCCATCCTCCTGACATCCACCCTTTATTTCTAGGTGTTGATCAGATCCCTCCTCAGCCTTTTCTTCTCCAGACTAAAAAGCCCCAAGTCCCTCAGCCTTTCCTCCTCAGAGAGATGCTCCAGACTCCCAGACCCTGCCGGGAGATTGTACCTGGCTTGGTTGTAGCTGCAGGGCTGCACTGGGTGAATTCTTGAGAACAAGAATAAGATCCATACGAACTGTAGGTGCAGTTCAAAAAAATATAAATAAAACCCTTTCCTCAGACAAACTCTTTTCTTCAGACCCTCAGAGAGAACAAAAATGTGCACTGGTATCCGTGCTGTTGGATTTCAGATTTCGCTTCTCTCTCTCGCTGCTCGTCTTCTTGTTCTGCCTCTGTCTTTCAGCCCACACACTCTCAGGCAGGAAGGCTCTGCTGGTATTTAGGCTCTGTGCTGCTCGAAATCCTGATTCATTTTCCTGTGCTGCCAGTACCTCTTCACACCTGCATAGGGAAAAGGAACCATGTCCCGGCGAAGGCACACTGAAGTGACTAAAAAGGGACACCAGGTATTTCTCAGCAGCTCCTCGGCCACTGCTTGTGCTGAAAAACAGGAAATGTTTGTACCCTCACACAGAGGCCTGTGAAAAAACTTGATTTTTCAGATGTGGACCAGCTCTCCAGTGTATTACCCTCTCGGAGCAAAGAAGCGGAAGAGTTTCAAGTGCGTGTTTTCCTTTTGAGAAGCGTTTTCAAAGGGGAAGGGGAGAGGAGTGAAGGTTTGGCTGTTTGAATTGTCTGTTTCAAATGCCCCTGGAAGCACTTTATTTATACACAGATATGTCTTTCTACATTTATTATTAGAAAAGAGATAGGAGTGGAGTTCTGTGTAGGCAGGTGGTATTTTGGGATTTTTGAAGGACATGGAGTTTCCTCTGCCAGAAGCCAAGCTGTGATGCTGGTTGCTCTCAGAATTGCTACCAAATCTCCATTCTCACCTCTGGATACTTGCACTGATTTTCATTGCATCCTTTCTCTCAGCAACTTATCTCAGCATCTGAAGTCTTCAGAGCCCTTGTTAATACCTTTGCTTGTATTCACAATTTGGGTGGCCAAGCACATTTGGTCCTTCTTGTGTAGTCTGTGTTCACCTTTCATGGGATCACTGGAAGTGATTCTGCAGTGTCTCTGTTGGCTGTTAAGTGTCACAGCCACATGGCACTGTCAGGTGAGCAGACCATCGTGGTTATTTCAGTACTTATGCCATGCCTGACACATCTGCCATGCCTCTTTCAAGGATCTCAAAGCGCTTTACAAACACTTAATGAAACTCTTCACCCTGCTGCCAGTTTTGTGTAGTTGATAAGGTTGAGGAGTAATGGCTTCAAACTGGAAGAAGGGGGGATTCTGATATTTGGAAGAACTTCTTTAGGGTGAGGATGGTGAGAGCCTGGCCCAGGTTGCCCAGAGAAGCTGTGGCTGCCCCATCCCTGGAGGGGCTCAAGGCCAGGTTAGAGGGGACTTGGAGCAACCTGGTGTGGTGGGAGGGGTCCCTGCCGAGAGCAAGGGCATGGGACTGGATGATCTTCACAGAATCAGAGAATATGAGGAATTGGAAGGGACCTTGAAAGCTCATCTAGTCCAATCCCCCTGCTGGAGCAGGAACACCTAGAACAGATCACTCAGGAACGCCTCCAGGCGAGTTTAGAATGTCTCCAGAGAAGGAGACTCCACCACCTCCCTGGGCAGCCCCTGCCAGTGTTCCCTCACCCTCACTGTGAAGAGGTTTTTCCTCATATTTAACTGGAATCCAGCTTGCACCCATTGCCCCTTGTCCTGTCATTGGACGTCACTGAGAAGAGCCTGGCTCCATCCTCCTGACCTGATCTTTAAGGTCCCCTCCAAGCCAAGCCATTCTATAACAAGGCATGTTTTGTGCTTTGGTGCTGGACAGAATAACTTCTTCTCCAGTGTGTCCCACCAGCACTGTTTGTAGCTGGGAAAAGAACTTGGGAAACGTGACTTTCCCAGTCCCGCACTTGCTTTGCCGGACCAAGTTTCCTCTTGTTGTTCAAGGTGAGAACAGAACAGTTAGAATTGATTTAGGTGCTTCTGGGAAGATGAAGTCACTGTGTTTGGAGCTCCGTGTCGTGCCAGTAGAGAGATCCTAGGGGAAATCTCTTCCTTTACTTTTGTTTATATTCAGTCTAACGCACAGATGTAATTTGCAAGGAAATGCAAAGGAAGAGAGGTTTTGCTGGCCTCAGCAGTGTAGCCAGAGTGAAATGAGATGTCACAGGGATATCTAAGTGTCTCTTTTTCAAGACACAAGGAGGATTTTTCTTTTCTGCGCTGTGCTGATTTTTTAACTCTTTCCTTTCAGTCTTCTGCACCTCTTGTACTTTATCTCACTCTGCGTAATCGTAGAATCAGAATGATTTGAGTCGGAAGGGACCTTGAGTATCACCCAGTTCCAACCCACCTGCCCTGGGCAGGGACACCTCCCACCACACCAGGTGGTTCAAAGCCCCCTCCAACCTGGCCTTCAACCCCTCCAGGGATGGGGCAGCCACAGCTTCTCTGGGCAACCTGGGCCAGTGCCTCACCACCCTCACAGCAAAGAAGTTCTTCCAAGTATCTAAATCTCCCCTTCTTCCAGTCTGGTTGACACCGTATCGGGGTTCCCGAGCTGACGTTAGAAATACAGGTGCTGGAACTGCTGGTCCTGTATCTGTTCAAACTGGAGGACTGACTGGGATCCGCTGATGACAGCTGGAATGAATCCCCAGGACTATCGTTATAATCAAGTCCTCGGCCAGAATTTAATCCCTTGCACTTTTGCAACCCCTGTTGCTTCCTGTTCCGCTGTTGTTTTCAGGCTGGAGGCAAAACCCGGCTGAGCGTTACGGCTTATGGTACGGCTCCCGTTTCGTTGATGGAAGCAGACTGGGATCCAGTACATCGTACAGGAGTAGAGAGATGTGTCGTTGCTATGACAAGCATTTTGGAAACCTAGAGGTTGTGTTCAGCAAGAGAGGTGGTGGCTTTCCATGTTAGGGGTAGTGTGTGAGCTGTAAGAATGAAGGAAAACGCTAAAACCAGCCACTTTCTGAGGTACAGGATGAGCTTTTGGGGAAAATATGAAGAATTACAAGACGGGCTGGGAGGATTTGAATCCAGTTTTAATAGAAAAACAGCACTGTGGAATTTAAAACTGCAATTAAAACTGGAGTCAGCAAATACAGTGTAAATATACTCAAAACCCAGCACCTCTAGATTCATCCAGCAGAATGAAACGGGCGCTGTTATGTGCCAGTAAAACCTCCTCACTAGGACACGGTGCCACAGTGGAACGGGTATCCTGAAGGATTGTGGAACCTCCATCCTTGGAGGTACAAGAAGCTAACCAGGGCTAGCACTGGTGGAGTCCTGCTCCAGGCCAGAGGCTGGACTGAAGACCTCCAGAGGTCACCTCCAATCATCGATTCTGTGAATAACCCCCAAATTATTCTAGGCAGAGGTTTCACACACAATGAAAGTCCTCGCCATTCTGAATGGCAAGAACGATCTGACTGCTCTTTCCTTTGTAGCTGGGGGTGGAGGCAGGTGTAGCAAAAAATGGATCTTCATAATTCCATGGAGAAAATGGTTGGATTATTTTATTTTAAAGGCTTTTTTTGTCCCTTTCCCATCATTTGCTTCCTGACCTTTCTCCTTGTCCTTGCTGGATAAAGGACAGAGCTGATAGTTCCCATGGTATATAGTGGATATCCAACTGGAAGACAGCAGCTGATTTTTCACACAATTTATTTTAGTGGATTCAAACAGGAGAGTCCCCCTCTAGAGTAATCAGAACCTGTCCTTTTAAAAAGTGCTACCGTGTCATCCCGCCCCGACAGGTATTCACACAGTCAGGATTTTCATTCCCTTTCCCAGAAGTTAATTCCTTGCTACATTGGCACTCACTATAAATAGTCTTTAACATTAAACCCTGTGATGGTTATGGGAGGTATCCTGGAGATGAGAATACCAGGGCCAACAAACAAGGAGATTGCAGGTGACCTGAATTTTTGCCGTTTCTTTCCAGGTTTAGTGTTCCTGCTTTTCATCTCTTTCATTAAATGCTTTTTTATTACTGTGAGGTCAAATTGTATCATGTTTAAGTTTTTAGAACATTACAGGGCTGGGAGATGCTTCTAGAGTCCAGATCTTCCAGTTTCCATTCCAAGCAAGGATTAACTCTAAGGCTTTCCTGACAATTGTCTGAGCTGCTTTCAATGGCTGAGACTCCCGGTGGTTGTTGAGGCTCCATGTACAATCATAGAATCATTCAGGTTGGAAGAGACCCTTGGAATCATCGAATCCAACCATCAGCCCTACTCTACAAAGGTCTCCCCTACACCAGATCCCTCAACACCACATCCAGTCGACTCTGAAACACAGTCAGGGATGGCAACTCAACCCCCTCCCTTGGCAGCCCATTCCAGGCTCTGACCACTCTTTCTGTGAAAAATTCTTTCCTCATGGCCTACCCTGCTGCAGCTTGCAGCCATTCCCTCTCCTTCTGTCACTAATACCCTGTGAGAAGAGATCAGCACCAGTCTCTCTACAATGCCTGTTCAAGCAGTTGTAGAGAGGGATGAGATCTCCCCTCAGCCTCCTCTTCCTCAAACTAAACAATCCCAGCTCCCTCAATTGTTCCTCAGAAGATTTATTCTCCAGGCCCTTCCNCATTAGTTCTTCTTAAGATGCTGTCTGCAGAACACCCATCTTCATCAGGTAATCTGAAAACATTAGAGCCTCCTGGGTACCTCCTGTTTTGCCAGAATCCACTTCAAAACTCACGGTATGTGCCCTTATTTATGAGTGTATTTATTTTAATCCTGCTTAAATTCATCACGCTACAGGTCTTTGTTCCCTCTCTTGCCTGTTTGATCCCAGTCCAAATGTTTATGCTCGTGCTCAACTTTTTAAGTTGTCAGCTCCTTAAAGCATGACTGTGTCATCCTTCATGTCTGCAGAGCTCCAGAGTGACTCTGGCTGGATAATCCACCGTGTTTCTCTTCGTGTGGCAGCTAGACCTGGCTCAGAGTGATACAGGGATGCCCCTGGATTGGTGGGGCTGCATGGGGTGTCATTCCCACCGCCCCTTTGTGACGAGGATCTGAAGCAGCAGAAACACAACTGGATTATATTAATCTCATTGTTGTGGTTTCTCAAGGAGAAAGTAGCTAATGGCCGCGGTGCTGCCCCAGTACCCCTCATTTGCAAATGGGGGGGCAAAGGCTTGAAATCACTTGACTTAAGTGATCATAGCTCATACAGGGCAGATCTGAGACTCCACAGTAGGTGGTTTGCATGCTCCTGGTCTAAGCTTTAAGAGCTAAGAAGGAAAGAGTTGTGGTCTGGAGAGGAGGGAAACCTCACTGAATTAATCCAGGCTGCTTCTGTTGCCGACGTACCGGCACCCTCTTGTCTTTGCTGGTCGGATATTTCCCACTTTTCCTCCCAGAGCAACATGTGGATGTACTTTTTCTTTCCAGATTTATAATTCTTCCATCTCAAATCTCCAAAGATATCTGGATGATAGGGTAATAAGGTGGATTGTGAACTGGATGAAGGATAGAAGCCAGAGAGTGGTGGTCAATAGGACAGAGACTACTTGGAGGCCTGTGTCTGGTGGACCTCCAAGTATTGGGATCAGTATTGGGACCAGTGCTATTCAATATATTCATCAATGACTTGGATGAGGGAATAGAGTGCACTATCAGCAAGTTTGCTGATGACACCAAACTGGGAGGAGTGGCTGACACACCAGAAGGCCGTGCTGCCATTCAGCGGGACCTGGACAGGATGGAGAGTTGGGTGGGGAGAAATTTAATGAACTAGAACAAGGACAAGTGTAGAGTCTGGCATCTGGGCAAGAACAACCCCAGGTCCCAGTATAGGTTGGGAAATGACCTGTTGGAGAACAGCACAGGGGAAAGGGACCTGGGGATCCTGGTGGGCAGCAGGATGACCATGAGCCAGCACTGTGCCCTCATGGCCAAGAAGGCCAATGGCATCCTGGGCTGAATTAGAAGGGGGGTGGTTAGTAGGTAGCAAGAGGTTCTCCTCCCCCTCTACTCTGCCCTGGTGAGACCCCATCTGGAATATTGTGTCCAGTTCTGGGCCCCTCAGTTCAAGAAGGACAGGGAACTGCTGGAGAGAGTCCAGGGCAGGGCTACCAAGATGATGAAGGGAGTGGAGCATCTCCCATAGGAGGAAAGGCTGAGGGAGCTGGGTCTCTTGAGCTTGGAGAAGAGGAGACTGAGGGGTGACCTTATTAATGTTCATAAATATGGAAAGGGTGAGTGTCAGGAGGATGGAACCAGGCTCTTCTCTTATCCAACGATAGGACAAGGGGTAATGGATGCAAGCTGGAACAGAGGAGGTTCCACTTAAATATGAGAAAATACTTCTTCAGGGTGAGGGTGAGGGAGCACTGGCAGGGGCTGCCCAGGGAGGTGGTGGAGTCTCCTTCTCTGGAGACATTCCAAACCCTCCTGGAGGCGTTCCTGTGTGACCTGCTCTGGGTGTTCCTGCTCCAGCAGGGTATTGGACTAGATGATCTTCCAAGGTCCCTTCCAGTCTCTGAGATTCTGTGATTCTGTGAGTTCAAACTCATTTCATTTCGTGAGGTGTCTAAATGCTGTCCACTTTGGGCTCCTGCTGTCGCCAAACTGTTTTCACGATGTGGTTTGAATTGTTTTCTCATATAATTGACTGTGATCTCCCTGTATTTTTTTTCTGTGTGAAGTATCTGTGGTTGAAACTGTGGTTGAAAGGTGCTCTGGGAGCGTGATGCCTTCAAGATGCAATCCTGATCCTGCAGGAATCGAGGGAGCCGGGATTTCAGTCTTTTAAGTTGGGTGCACTCACTTTAGTGATTAAATCAGCATTGTGTGTCTCCAGTGAAGAACCTGGTCAGAAGGGGACCCACAGCGGTGTTCAGAGTGCTTTATTATGTACTTCAGATGATTTTCCATACATTTAACTGATTACATAAACAGATGATATTTACAGGGGACTTGTGGCTATAATTGACCTTCATCTTTTCCTGTGCACTTCCCAACCTCTCCTTGAATTTTCCTATTGTTTCCTCTTCATCCTTCCACATTGAACACCGTGTTTCAAGCAGTTCTTTTCTCTTGCGTGGGACCGTCCTACCAGTTCCCTGGAGGCCACTATTCCCAATTCCTTTCAACCTCACCTGCTCAGCCCAGTTTTGTTGGCAATTTTGGAACGCACAGCGTGGGCACGTGTATCTCCTTCAAAGGCCAATCTTCAGGCCCCCCATGAGTTACAGCATGGTTGGTCTTTTCCTTTGTGATCATCAGGTCTGTGGAGCTGGAGTATTTCTTTTTGTCTTTTATCTCATGTAATAAATTGCTTTTCAGAAGTTGCAGCAACACAGTAAATATTTAAGTATGTGTATCATATCAGTGTGTATATCAGGGCCATGAGGACGATGGGAGGGCTGGAGCTCCTCTGCTGGGAGGACAGGCTGAGAGAGAGCTGGGGGGGTCCAGCCTGGAGAAGGGAGGGCTCCAAGGAGACCTTCAAGCCCTTTCCAGTCCCTGAAGGGGCTCCAGGAAAGCTGGGGAGGGACTCTCACTTAGGGAGGGGAGCCCTAGGATGAGGGGTAACAGTTTGAAACTGGCAGAGGTCAGATTGAGATGAGATCTCAGAAAGGAATTGTTTATGATGAGGATGGTGAGACCCTGGCCCAGGTTACCAATGAGGTTGTGGCTGCCCCAACACTGGAGGGGTTCAAGGCCAGGTTGGAGCCACTTGGTGTGGTGGGAGGTGTCCCTGCCCAGGGCAGGGGGTTGGAACTGGATGATCTTTAAGGTCCCTTCCAACCCAAGCCATTGTATGACTATGATCTTATTTTTCTTTGCAACTTGCCTGCATCTATTGGGCAAGCGGGGAAGGAGTTGCATAAACTGTGAGTTTGTCTTCGAGAGGTTCAAGAACACCCATGTTTCGGGTTCAGCAGTGTTCCCATAGCTACTGGGACAGGTACATCATGGGTGGGGAAACACTTCTGGCACTTAACAGCCTTTTCCAGGTGATTTATGGTTTCACATAAGCTTTTCCTAAACAGAGAGGTTTTCTAGGGTTGGCACCTCTTTGCTTGTCTCCATGCCCTGTTGGTTCTGTGTTCAGTGGCCCATGGTTATTAAAATTCTTATCAATAAAGGAGTTTCTGAGCAAGGTTCTTATTTTCTGGGCTCATGAATACCTTCTGAACTCCTCAGCTTAACCAAAGGAACATTTTTTGGTTTTTTTTTTTTTAAGTCTAATGTATTTTATAAAAAGAAATGTGTAGAGTTCAAGTCATATTTGGCTTCAATTACAGTAATTAAGTTGTCAGGACTTGAAGTCACCAAGGGAATGAGAAAATCCTTTCCTGGTTGGCCAGGGGGTAATTGGTGTTCTGGTGGCAAGTAGGTTTTACATATCAGGGTGGGGAGGGAAACTGTTCTAGCTGGCATTGGCGGCACAAAACGGGGGAGAACATTTGTCATTTTGCAATCCAAGGTGTCAAAACCCTGCTGTGGGTAGGAGGAAAAGGAGAAGAAAGTGACCTGTTTAACTCTGCTTTAGCAGGGCATCTATTCTGGATCTGGTCTGATGCCGCTTGCTCGGGCTGGGAGGTGTATCTTAATAGAATGCTCAGGTTGGGATGTGATTAGAGAGGGAATGGCTTCAAGCTGCAGCAGGGTAGGGTTAGGCTGGCCATGAGGCAAGAATTCTTCCCAGCAAGAGTGGTCAGAGCCTGGAATGGGCTGCCCAGGGAGGCGGTGGAGTCGCCATCCCTGACTGTGTTTCAGAGTCAATTAGATGTGGTGTTGGGATCTGGTGTAGGGGAGAACTTGTAGAGTAGGGCTGATGGTTGGACTTGATGATCCCAAGGGAACTGCTGGAGAGAGTCCAGGGCAGGGCTACCAAGATGATGAAGGGAGTGGAGCATCTCCCATAGGAGGAAAGGCTGAGGGAGCTGGGTCTCTTGAGCTTGGAGAAGAGGAGACTGAGGGGTGACCTTATTAACGTTTATAAATATGTAAGGGGTGAGTGTCAGGAGGATGGAGCCAGGCTCTTCTCAGTAACATCCAATGACAGTACAAGGGGTAATGGATGCAAGCTGGAACAGAGGAGATTCCAGTTAAATATGAGGAAAAAATTCTTCACAGTGAAAGTGACTGAACCCTGGCAGGGGCTGCCCAGGGAGGTGGTAGATTCTCCTTCTCTGGAGACATTCAAAACGCGCCTGGAGGCGTTCCTGTGTGACCTGCTCTGGGTGTTCCTGCTCCAACAGGGGGATTGGACTGGATGATCTTCCAAGGTCCCTTCCAATCCCTGATATTCTGATATTCTGTGATTCTCTTCCAACCAAAATGATTCTGTGATTCTATGAAAAAGACAGTGGCTGCAAACAAATGTGTTTATTTTATGGATTCATTCTTGCCAAACTTCTACCACACCTCCCCGTCCAAATATCTGTATCTATAGATGAGTGTAGGGTGGTTTCCCCATGTTCAACATCTCTTTACCAGGAGTCAGATAGTTCCAGTCACTCCATAAACCTACCTGAAGGTACACTGCAGGGTATTCCTACAAGAAAAGCACCTAATTTTTCGCAGTGCCTGCACAAACATTGCTGGAATCTCAAGTGTGGTGTTACTTTCGTTCCACTGGAATAGCTCTCTTGAAAGCAGATGGATGAGGAAATCGCTACTCGTAATGCATCACTAATGACACAATTTTTTTGCATTCCTGCTCGTGTGAGAGAGTCAGGTTTAGGGCTGCAGAAGGAGCCAGACCTGCCCAGTCTTACTCCCAAACCTGAATAAACCTTGCTTCAGGCAGTGAGTTTAAGGATGTCCTGAAGAGAGCCAGGTCGCTTATCTGCACCATCCTTCAATACCTGTAAAGGCTTTGAGATAAGTGGGTTTTAGCTGCTGGTTGCTGTTTATCTAACCAGTTTGCTGCTGGTCTTCACCCGGTGTATCCGTTTATGCCAGTGAAAGTGGGTATGAAATACCACTGCTCTGATTTGGTGGCATTTTACAGTCACTCCCATCCACCTACAAGCTGGATGGGCAGAGGGGATACTCTTCTCTATCCCTGCATTTATGAAGGGAAAATCAGGGAATTCTCTCCTTCCTACTTGACCACCTTTGACCGCAGAAGCTGCCGGTTACCTCCCATTGAAGAAGCATGTTGTAGGCCAGATGGTGGTGAGGTTTCTACCCAGTTCTCACCTGCCCAGCCTTTCCCATTGAGGGAGGTGTGGGTACTAGTGTGCCCAGGTGGCCAAGAAGGCCAATGGCATCCTGGCTTGCATAAAGAATAGTGTGACCAGCAGAAGTAGGGAGGTGATTGTCCCCCTGTGCTCAGCACTGGTGAGGCCACACCTTGAGTCTGGTGTCCAGTTCTGGGCACCTCAACCCAAGAGAGATATCGAGGTGCTGGAGTGAGTACAGAGGAGGGCAACAAAGCTGGTGAGAGGCCTGGAGAATAAGTCTTATGAGGATCGATTGAGGGAGTTGGGGTTGTTTAGTTTGAGCAAGAGGAGGCTGAGGGGAGACCTCATCCCTCTCTCCAACTGCTTGAAAGGGCATTGTAGAGAGGTTGGTGCTGGTCTCTTCTCACGGGCAATGAGCGCTAGAAGGAGAGGGAATGGCTGCAAGCTGCAGCAGGGTAGGGTTAGGCTGGACATGAGGAAAGAATTTTTCACAGAAAGAGTGGTCAGTCAGTGGAATGGGCTGCCCAGGGAGGGGGTGGAGTCCCCATCCCTGACTGTGTTTCAGAGTAGATTGGATGTGGTGTTGAGGGATCTGGTGTAGGGGAGAACTTGTAGAGTAGGGCTGATTGTTGGACTTGGTGATCCCAAGAGTCTCTTCCAACCTGAATGATTCTATGATTCTATGATACTTACCTGCACTTCATCCAAGGCTTTATAAGCACAACAAAATTTGGGACATTGCCAAGAGTCACCTGTGCCCTTCGCCAAGCAAAAGGATAAGCCACAAAGGGTTAGTTTTCAGTGCTTCACCCTCTGTGCAAAGGAGCCTGAATTTCAGCTGCCTCTTGTAATTTTTTGGGGGGTTTGTGTGTGTGTTTATTTTGTAAGTCACAGACAGATTAACAAGTTGTGTGTTTTTCATCTTGTTGCCTTGGTCGCTTTTTTTTAAGGGGCGATTCTCTTCGTGCCATAGATAACATCCAGCTCCAGGGCTACACTTGGCTTTTTATTTCATATTTACTTTCTAGATGCTAGGCTCTTTTTATAGCTACTCACCTGCAGCTGGAGCTCAGCAGCTATTTATGTAGGGTGTGCAGAAGCCTTGTAAGATCTAAGCTGTAAAGTTGGGTTTGCCATCTGATAACCCGCGATCAAGCACAGCGCGTTTAAGTAGCAACATGTGGGACACGGGGGACAGTAAATCAGCTCCAAAACCAACATTTTTAAAGATCAGNGGCAACCCATTCCAGGCTCTGACCACTCTTGCTGGGAAGAATTCTTTCCTCATGTCCAGCCTAACCCTACCCTGCTGCAGCTTGCAGCCATTCCCTCTCCTTCTATCGCTCATTGCCCATGAGAAGAGACCAGCACCAACCTCTCTCCAATGTCCTTTCAAGCAGTTGGAGAGAGGGATGAGGTCTCCCCTCAGCCTCCTCTTCCTCAAACTAAACAGTCCCAGCTCCCTCAATCTCCCTCCATAAGATTTATTCTCCAGGCCCTTCCCCAGCTCCGTGTCCCTCCTCTGCACTCGCTGCAGCCCCTCCAGATCTCTCTTGTGCTGAGGTGCCCAGAACTGGACACCAGACTCAAGGGGTGGCCTCCCCAGTGCTGAGCACAGGGGGACAATCACCTCCCTGCTTCTGCTGGTCACAGTGTTTCTGATACAAGCCAGGATGCCAGATAAGGTAGAAGAGATGCATCGATGCTGGATTGTGCCGGGTATCAGAGGTTCTTGCACTTTCGCTGTCAGAGGTGTTCCAGGCATGGGATTTCTCGTGTGCCACAGGCTAAGAGACCATGCTGTGTTGTTTCTCGTGTTGGTTTGTATCTTGTAGAAACATGTGCCTTTGCAAAGTGAGGGGAATACACCAAGTACCATGGTGTTATCCATAATCTGCATGAGTTGCACGAGGGAAGGTAAACAGTAAGAAATACAGTCCAACAGAGAATTGTCTGGTTCTGAATTCTCCATCTGCCTTCCATAGCGTCACCTCTTCTACCTAAATCTTCTGCATTAAGGGCTGCCTCCCACTTCTGCCTGTACCTTTCCTATGAGATCATAGAATGGTTTGGGTTGGAAGGGACCTTTAAGATCATCCAGTTCCAATCCCTTTGCCATGGGCAGGGACACCTCCCACCAGACCATGTTGCTCAAAGGCCCCTCCAGCCTGGCCTTGAACCCTCCAGGGATGGGGCAGCCACAGCTTCTCAGGGCAACCTGGGACAGACTTTCACCACCCTCACACCAAAGAAGTTCTTCCGGAGATCTCATCTCAATCTCCCCACTTTCACGGTCAAACCCTTCCCCCTCATGCTGTGGCTCCCCTCCCTGATCCACAGTCCCTCCCCATCTTTCCTAGGGCCCCTTTAGGGACTGTAAGGGGCTCTAAGGTATCCCTGGAACTTTCTCTTCTCCAGGCTGAACCCCCCCAACTCTCTCATATTGTCCTCTCAGCAGAGGGGCTCCAGCCCTCCCAGTATCTCCATGACCTCCTCTGGTCCCACTCCAACAGCTCCATGTCTCTCCTGTGCTGAAACCCCAGAGGTGGAGGCAGCACTGGGAGGTGTCTCCCCAGACTGGAACAGAGGGGCAGGATCTCCTCCCTTCGCCCTGCTGGCCACGCTGCTGGGGATGCAGCCCAGGGGGCAGGGGGCTTTCTGGTCTGCCAGCACACGTTGCTGGCTCTTATTGAGCTTCTCACCCACCACCAAACATTCCCAAGTCCTTCTCTTCAGGGCTGCTCTCCAGCCATTCCCTGCCCAGCCTGAGTTTGTGCTTCACAATTAATTTTCAGAGCACCCCTTTATATTTTAATATTTTCTGCTAGTGTGGAGAAAAAAAAGAACTTTATGTTTAAGACCATTATTTCTGACTCTCACCCCTCTCTCTTATTTTTTTATCATCTGCAGGAGGATCTGACTGACCCTGAGTCTGAAGAAGAGAAGCAGAGAGAGGGCCAGCTCTCTGGGCCCGCGGATGGTTACAATACGGTGAAGAGTGTCCTCACGGTACAGGAGTATTTCGCCAAGCGCTTGGCAAAACTGAAGGGCTCCCAGGATGAAAGTGAAAGGAAGGGGGATAATTCCCACCCAAGGACTGAAGAGGCTTTGGAGCCTTCAGGAGGACCGAAAACCAAAGTCAAAAAGAAAAAGAAGAAGCAGGAGAGGGATGAGGCAGAGAGGAGGGAGCGTTGGGAGAAACCCAAAGTGAAAGAGTCCGAGGTGAGAAGCTTGGATGGGGAGGTGAGAAGCTTGGATGGGGAGGTGAGAAGCTTGGATGGGGAGGAACTGGATGCTCCCTCGAATGGGTGTCGCTCGGGGAAAAAGAAAAGGAAACGGAAAGAGCAGCAGGAGGAGGAAAGCGTGGGCTGGGATGGTGAAAACGTGGAGAATGGAGAGATTGATATGGGAACATCTGATGGGGAAGATCCCACCGTGAAGGACTCTGAGGCAAAGCAAAGGAAGCGCCACAAGAAGAAAGACAAAAGGCAAAGGGAGGAGAGGGATGAGTTCGTGAAAGGAGGAAAGAAAAAGAAGCACCGTGAGCACTTTTAACCCTTTAAGAGCCAAGCTGGGACTCTGGGCTGATTCGAAGCCACGAGAGAGGAGAAGTCTGTGTGAAGACACCAGCCAGGGATCCCTGTAATCCAGTCCTGAGCACGCTGCTCTACCTCCAGCTGAAACCAGTGTTTCAAGTACGGCTTTTCTCAAGGCAGAACATGCTGATGGACCAACGGCAGCGTGGGTGCCGCGGTGAGACGGTGCAGGGCCACGGTTTGCACGTCTGCAAAGCAGGACTTGATGAATCTTTTCCTTCTTTTTTCTCAATCCAGGGATGGAGGGGAGGAAGTCAGCCCACTACTGCCTTTAATAATAAAGCCACTCTTGTTTTCACTTGTGGCAGCCCAGCTCTGGGCTGGAAGCAGGAGGGCCTTTTGCAAAGCTGTATGTATTTCTTCACTGATTTCTGCCAAGTCGTGTCTTGATTTTCTCATTGATCTCCTTTTACCTCTAAAACGAATGTTGTTTCTTCAAAAGACTTTCTCAAGTGAGAGGTTTATGCCTCAGTGTCAGTACTGAAGGATGAAATAAAAATACCTCCCTTTGTTTCCTTTGCTGGTTGGTAACTATCGTCAAGCCATCGTAACTTTGCAACGCAGCTCAAGGAGCTGTGCCTTTATTAAACCTTTGCTTCCCAGGCAGCATTTTGGTTACCTTCACTGGTGCATCTGGAAATCAAAAAGCTGTATTGGATGATGCAAGGTTTTCTGTGAAATTTGGGTGACAAGCGGCTGAAGATGAGCCAGCAGTGTGCCCAGGTGGCCAAGAAGGCCAAGGGCATCCCAGCTGGTATAAGAAATAGTGTGACCAGCAGAACAGGAAGATTGTCCCCCTGTGCTCAGCACTGGTGAGGCCACACCTTGAGTATTGTGTCCAGTTCTGGGCACCTCAACACAAGAGAGATCTGGAGGTGCTGGAGCGAGTGCAGAGGAGGGCAACGAAACTGGTGAGAGGCCTGGAGAATNGAGTAGGGCTGATGGTCGGACTCGATGATCCCAAGGGTCTCTGCCAACCAAAATGATTCTGTGATTCAGAGAACAAACAGATTTTTAAAGTGTAGCTGATCAGATGTGTTTGTCCTGTCCTTTATACATTGAAGTTCTGCAGTTTTAGGTTTATAACCAAATTAGAGCTTGTTTCTATTCGTAAACCTGGAAATAAGTGATGATGGAACTCAGTCACTTGAACATTGGGGATGGATTTTGGCATCTGTGTCTCTCTCAGCTGAGTGCTGTCGGCAGGGATGGGGGAGGTTGGAAGCAGGGGATTGGGAAGAAGCGTCCACCATCCTCGAATCTGCTTCTGATACTGCTTTGGCCACGGCAAATTGCCAGGACAACCCTGAAATCCAGCCAGTTTTCATGGCATAACCCAGAGGAGCTGACCAGAATTCAAACCCATTAGCTGTTGGTTTGACTTTGGGCCCGGGCTGTGTCTCATCAGTGTAAATCTAAAACATCCCCATTGCCCTGCTCCGATGAATAAAATAGGGGCTTTGTGGCTTTTCTTCTTATTTTTTTTTATTGTCTTAGCTCAGCTGAGTTGCTTAACGTGGTTTGAAAAACATTGTCAAGATGCAGATGTGAATATGAAACAATTTCCTTGAGCTGCCTTTATTGTCCGGTGGGAGAAGCTCAGTGTGAAGCACACAGTCCCTGTGGCTGAAGATGTTTTAGCTGCAGCTGAAATCTCCCTTTTTCTTTCTTTTTTTTCAAGATATCATGGTTTACAGCTCACCTTCCTTGCCCTCAGGGCACGCTCGCTCATTGCAGCGGAATTACTGTCCTTTTACTTACTGTGAGGCACCAGGGTGCCTTTCTCTCTGCCTCACGCTGGCACAAACTATCCACGAGCCACCAATGTGCCCTTGTGGCCAAAAGGGCCAATGGAACCCTTGTGTAGGGAAGAGTGTGGCCAGGAGGTCCAGGGAGGTCATTCTCTCTCTCTGCTCTGCACTGGTGAGGCCATAACTGGAACACTGCATCCAGTTCTGGGCTCCCCAGTTCAAGAGAGACAGGGAACTGCTGGAGAGAGTCCAGCGTGGGGCAACAAGGATGTTGGAGGGGTTGGAGCATCTCCCTGAGGAGGAAAGGCTGAGAGAGCTGGGACTCTTTAACCTGGAGAAGAGAAGGCTGAGGGGAGACCTTCTTCATGTTCACAAGGATCTGAAGGGTGGGTTGAAGGAGGATGGGGCTGGACTCTTCTCAGTGGTTCCCAGTGACAGGACAAGGGGCAATGGGCACAAGCTGGAACATGGGAAGTTCCATTCAAATATGAGGAGGAACTTGTTTGGAGTGAGGGTGGCAGAGCCCTGTCAGAGGCTGCCCAGGGAGGGTGTGGAGTCCTTCTGGAGACCTTCAAGCCCCTCCTGGATGCCATCCTGAGTGCTGTGATCTGGGCAGCCCTGCTTTAGCAGGGAGTTGGACTGGGTGAGCTCTAGAGGTCCCTTCCGACTCTGACAATTCCCTGATTCCATGATTATGGTGCTGCTGTGGATGAGCCTGTTCCTGACCTTCCTTAAACGAAAGTACCACTTGCTGCCATGAGGTTGCCATAGAGTTGCGAGTGAGCTCTGTGCTCTGTGCTTCTCTGTGCTTCAAGAAATGATTCTTGAAGGAAAAAGACAGCAAAATAATTAATTTATCATATACTGAAGTTTTGTGAGTGCCCCTCAAAGCAGCCTTTTTAATTTCACCCAGAGTTTGGATGTTTGTTTGTTAGCAGGAGCCAAAAGCTTGACTTTTTCCCAATGATTTTTATGATATATATTTTTTTTAAGTTTTAAGCAGCTAAATTTTACAGTTTCTCTGGGAATTTGAAAAGGTGCTAGTCAAGGAACAGGGTTTCTTTCTCCAAATACTGCCGGGCTTGATTGTTTGTGCTCTGTATTAATCTTCCAGAAGTTTCTGTGGGCTAAATTCTTCTGAGCATTTGGCCGGATTCCAGCGTTGGATATGGAAAGAAAATAAGCAGGAGGAAAGTTGGGTGGGAGTGTTGATCTGCTTGAGGGCAGGGATGCTCTACAGAGGGACTGGGATAGACTGGATGGATGGGCCAATGTTAATGGCATGGCCTTCAACGAGGCCAAGTGCCAGGTCCTGCCCTTGGGTCACACCAACCCCATGGATGGCTACAGGGTTGGGGAAGTGTGGCTGGAGCTGCCTGGCAGAAAAGGACCTGGGGGTGCTGGTTGACGGGCGGCTGAAGATGAGCCAGCAGTGTGCCCAGGTGGCCAAGAAGGCCAAGGGCATCCTGGCTTGTATAAGAAATAGTGTGACCAGCAGAAGTAGGGAGGTGATTGTCCCCCTGTGCTCAGCACTGGGGAGGCCACACCTTGAGTCTGGTGTCCAGTTCTGGGCACCTCAGCACAAGAGAGATCTGGAGGGGCTGGAGCGAGTGCAGAGGAGGGACACGGAACTGGGGAAGGGCCTGGAGAAGGGCTTATGAGGATCGATTGAGGGAGTCATCTGCAAAACTTAGTGTCAACTTCTCGGTCCTGTTCATCCCAGGCCACCAGTGACAGGAAAGAAAACTGGCCTTTTCACACTGGGAGCCTGACACGGGCGCTGCTTTCTCAGGAGATACTTCCCTTCTTCACAGGTTGAGTGGTTTTCTTTGCTTTGAGCCCCAAAATTCACTGTCGGGGAAGTGACGGGGATTTGCAGTCGGAGTTTTGTTGAAGAGCAATAAACATGCTGGATCGTGTGCTTGTCGTTGCACAGAACTCCATCCTGGAAAGCAGAAGCTATGGAGAAGTAGTCTGCTGCCAGCATCAGGCCAAAGTCTGCACGAGCTTTATGGGCTTCAGCAGGTTTGATGATGCTGTGTCCAACCCCACAGAGACTTCCTGCGAGGCAAGGGTGGGACGTGACAACCCAGGTACACGGGGCAGGTACCGTTCCATGGGCTTCTTCCCAAGATCATGGGATCATAGAACAGTTTGGGTTGGAAGGGAGCTTAAAGATCTAGTTCCACTCCCCCACCCTGGGCAGGGACACCTCCCACCAGGCCAGGTGGCTCAAAGTCCCGTTCAATCTGACCTGAAATGTTTCCAGGGATGGGGCAGCCACAGCTTCTCTGGAGAACCTGGGCCAGGCTCTCACCACCCTCATCATAAACAATTTCTTCCTGAGATCTCAGCTCCATCTCCCCTCTTTCGGTGTCAAACCCTTCCCCCTCGTCCTGTGGTTCCCCTCCCCGATCAAGAGTCCTTCCCCAGCTCTCCTGGAGTCCCTGGAGGGACTGGAAGGGGCTCCAAGGTTTCCCTGGAGCCTTCTCCAGGCTGAATCCCCCCAACCCTCTCTCAGCCTGTCCTCCCAGCAGAGGGGCTCCAGCCCTACCCAGCATCTCAGTGGCCTCCTCTGGCCCCACTCCAACAGCTCCATGTCTCTCCTGTGCTGAGGACTCCAAAGCTGGACACCAGGTGGGGTCTCAGATGTACCAGCTCTAGTCCTTTTCCACACAACCGGTGTAAAGCAGAAGTAACAACCGAGGTTGTTGCAAAGCATAGATTCGTGCTACTATTAAGTACAAGTGTCGATACAACCCCATTTCGGATGGGGTTCAGATTTCAGACCCCCAAACCCTTACATCCCTGTGAATTTCAGTCCTGTAGACCATGTCCAAGAGGCAGCTGCTTTATGTGAACCCTGAGAAATGCACTTGGGGAGACCCATCCCGTTCAGCATCACGTCCTTCCAACTACTGCGATTTTCCTTTAAGCAGAAGGTGGTTCCGGCTCTTTCAAATACTCAGCTCTGGGCAAAGACAATCAGCTGAATGCACCGATGTAATTAACCCATTTTTCTCCTGTTTAAACAGCACTGGAGTGAAGTTCTTAAAGCACCCACCTTCAAGAGGCAACAGTTTACGTCACGAAACCTCCAAACCTGCCAGGGCGAGGAGGAGGAAGGAAGCTCCGAGACAAGAGGAAAACCACACAAACTCCACTGGAAACGCTGCGTAGCATCACGCCTCTCTTAAAAAAAAGTAGAGATGAAGATCTTAGAATAGCATGTCCTCCAACAGCAGGAAGATTTCTCTCTTCTGAGGCCCTTCTTTGCTTCGTCCCTCCTCGTTCCTGGGCAGGAGAACCCTAATCACGCAATGGGTTATTAACCTCATCCCAGCGCTCGTGGCCGGAGCTCAGGGAGTCCCTGGGACAATAAGCCAGGCTCCGTTCCCCTCCCACTCAGGGGGAGAAACCACCTTTTCCTTGGATAAACAAACCTTTAGTCCTGTGGGACAGAAATCACAACCTAACTGGGGGGTGGGGTGGGGGGGCAGAAGTGGGGAAATTGCTCCAAAGCCAAACCTGCAGCTCGATTTCTCAGCAAGTCGCGACCTAAAGTTCTGCTTCTGAAACAACTCATTTTTAATTATTTTTTATTATTTTCCATATCTCAGTCTGGTTTTATTCCTTTTAAAGTCCAAGAGGGAAATTCTCCCAGCCCCTTTTAACCTAAAGGGACTGAAATATATTTGTTTTCTAACTCTTAACGCCGCGATTTAAGAAAAACAAGAGCAGCAGAAGTAGCAGCATCACCAGTGTGTGTGCTCAAAATTTTAGGGTTAGGGGGTGGGCTGGGGTGGTTTTTTTTGGGTGGGAGGAGTGGGTTTACCTTTTTCTCTGTGGAGTGTATAAGGGGAAAGCTCCGGTTTCTCCTCCCAAATAAATGGGCCCAGTAGGGATCCCTGGGGAAAAGCCTGGGGGAGCTGGGCAGGGGGTTTGTCTCCCGCCTGGGTGGGAGCCGCGCTGCCCAGAGCCCGTTCTTCTGCTGGGAACCCCCAGCTGCCTCTGCCAAAACTGCCCCCCCCACACCTCTCACCCCCAGGGGAGCCCAGAGCTTCATCAATAATTAAGGAACATGCGAATATCGAGCTAAATTAGGATTTGCACTTTCTCACACATTTTAATGTCTCTGAAGCAAAGGGAGGGGAGGGGGGATGGAGGCAAGAGAAGG